>MQRK01201036.1:0-16057 GCA_001938485.1 Girardia tigrina
AAAGCTATGTCTTAGCGAAGGATAGGGTTGCTAGCCCCATCGATCCGTCCACTCATTTTGCCTAGATCATGGGGACCCCCCTTCTATTTCTAGAAAGGGAGGAGACCTTCTTTCTAGTTTCCAGGATACACCACGGGGAGGCGAGCGACATTGTATCCCGAACTCTCCGATGTACGAGTTTTGACACCCGTGACAATTAAACTGTTTTCGATTTGTTTGAGAGGAAACTTTGAACTTTGGATGTGACAGAGACTTACTTTTTAGAGATTATTTTGGCCCTGAAGAGGGCCGTATGTCTTTTGCAATTATTAGAAGCATTTGAGGAACCGATGAAATAATCTGGTTGAAACAATTTCCCAAGATTCGAATTCAGTACGTAATCGAGAGTGGTACTATTCAATTCAACCATGACGCTGATCGGCACACACTATCCATGAATTCCAGAAGTAAAGTAAACATAAATTCTCTGTAATTGCAA
Source organism: Girardia tigrina (assembly GCA_001938485.1). Lineage (NCBI taxonomy): Eukaryota > Metazoa > Platyhelminthes > Tricladida > Dugesiidae > Girardia > Girardia tigrina. The sequence continues at coordinate 479 of MQRK01201036.1, forward strand.
ATCACTGTCGCCTTCGTAAACACCAGTGGTCGGTTTGATTCCGTGTTCATTGGTGATTATTTTCCAAAACTTCGTTCCAATACTGTTTCCACAACTTTGAAATTAATTCATACCATTGATCATGAATGTCTTCACAAATTTTAGTAGGTGCTGAAATCTCGCCAGTTTCTTTGATACGCAACCTCTGATCTGGAATCCTTATATTATTATCTTCAAATGTCTATATAAAATAATCCACATTAAAAATATAGCCAAACGGTAAAGTTATCTGTTCTTTTAAATTAGACATTCAATTTCAGTTAATGAAAAGAAATCAATATTGCCAACGAATTTTTATTTTGATATCAATCCTATAACAATAATAAATTGTTTAAACAAACGAATTGAAATAACCATTTTTTTAATTCTTATATATATATATATATATATTTATAATATCTAATTTTTTATTTTCGAATTCAATTAATAAAATTTTTAATTCATTCTGAAACATCCCGTTTAAGTACTTTTTTTAACAGGTAATTTTAGAGTTTCATTTATTCTATCTCTGGAGATCACTGTTGATTAGTAGCTCGTCAATTGCAGAGGTAGATGCCGATTCAAAGTATACATTCCGTCAAAGCAGGGGAAATACGACATAAAGGTATGGACTGCCTGCGATGCCAATAACGGATAAGTTTGTAAAGTGCAGTTATAAACTATCAAATCACGACATTTACTCAAAAACAATCAAGAAAAGAGTTAACTTGGCAATGTGCAGGCTATTCTTCTATCAGGGTCAAACAATTACATGCAATAACCTTTTTACATATTATGAACTACCTATTTTTCGTTTGGAAATAAGGATATGTATCGTTTGGAGATTCAAAAAATTAAGAACATTTATACCACAGAAATTTTAAAATAACTATTTACTAGTCAGTAAAAGACATTATCTTTTTAAGGCCTTGTGACCCTACTCAATTTTAACGAAAAGAAGCAAAGATCAGCGATTCTTTTATCTAAGCTTCACAATGAGATTGGTGATGAACAAGGCAAACCCGAAATAGTATCATACCCCAATCCAACAAAAGCTGGTGTCAATTTTGCTGACCAAGTCATGCAATTCTTCAGTTTTTAAGAGGCGCAAGAAGGTAACATTTAACATTTACCTATTCCTTGCAGCACTAAACTCCAACATAGTGTGTTTTACGCAATTTCTTGAATTCCTGATTGATGCAAAAAAATCATGCAAGGCGAAACTTTCTTTACAATGTATTGTCATCTTTAATGAGCTATGGCAGTGACCAAACTGCATTAGTTGAAGATAATATTGATTACTTTGATCAAGGCCAAAGGCGATGAACAGTATTTACGAAAAGATCAAGTTTAAAAACAACTATGTGTTGTAAAGTACATATTAAACCAGTTTGTAAGAACAATGAGAGTGTCATTCGCACAAAATGTTAATAAGTAGTTAGAATATTTATAAGTGTAGAATAAATTTGATTTATAAACACTTTTAATTTTACTTTATTTAATAAATTGGTCTTAAAATTGTATATAAAGTGTTTAGATCTGGAAATTTTAGCTTTCAAAAAAGTTGGTCAATTTATGTATGGTCACTTTATGTAACTTCTTATTTCGTCTGTACTTGTGATAAAACGTAACTGATGAAAAAAGTTAGTGGTATCTGATTTTCTTCAGTTACTTAAGATGATTTCTTTGGTCTGTTTATCCATTTGGTGGTTATTAGAAGTTCTATGAGTGCATATTAGCACTAGTCCATGATAATACCTTCGAGGTGAATATATCAAGTATCGTACAAGAAAATTAACAAAATAAAATGTCAGTTTCTATTAAAAAAACTGTACATTAAATGTTGTAAAAAATGGGAAATTTAATTGTTGAAAAACACTAGTCAATAGAGTTGCAAATAGTGCTTTTCAAAAATTAATTTTATGATCAAGACTGATATGAAAGTTCTGTCAATCGACTTTGTCACTATATTAGAGGAACTTAAACTGATACGTAACAATTTATGTAAATTTAGTTTAGAGATTATAATTATTGACATTCTTTTGAAATAAATCCCTGATGTTTAGAAATTTTTTTGTAAATGCAAGGAGGCAATTAATCGTGTTGAGATTGCCACATTGCTTCGTCCCGCTCATCTTGACAATGAAATTGTCGTACAACTAGAATACTCTTTGCGAACAGTAGATTGAATCCGAAAACGATATGCTCAAACGAGAGTTTGCATGACATTCCTACGAGAAAACATTCCCAGCTAAGAAAAAACATAAATATCCATCCAAACTGATATACCTAAGTTCTTGCTTCAAAGTCTAATGTTCATAAGTCACAAATCAGTCGTGCAGTCAAAAAACGTAGTGCCAAGAGTTATATTATGATCTAAAAACCCTTTTTAACAAATTTCATGAAGCAGAATTGCTTTGAACGGTGTGAGGCCCTTTTGAATGTCATGAAGTCCCGTTCATCTGGAATTTTATCGTCTTTAAATACAAAAAATCTTTCACAGTTGATCCATCATAGAACCATCCCAGTAACCTCGTCATTTGCTTAATGGGGGATTACACCAGAGACGCACAAACGATTAGCAGAACAAAGCATGTTGTCAGCATAATTCTACAGTATGTGGTGGCCACAAACGGAAAAGTTAGCTCTAATTGAACTTAACTGGTTACAGACTGAATGTCACAAGTTACTAACAAGATCTGCGCCAAACTGTACGACTGTAGTTGAGAAAGGAGCTTCTCCACTGAAATATATGTTTTTATCACCATGCCATATAACTAAGGCTTTCCAAAAGTTTACAAAGAAAGGCAAAAAGTGAATCGTCTAAATTACTCCATATGAGGGCGTGTCCCGACCTTGGAGAATACCGTTGTAAAAGTCTAGAAGAATAAGCGAAATGTGTTTATTTTAAAAGCCTGTTCCGTATTTTGGAAACATCTGGAAGCCGTTTTGCATGCAGCAGACGATCATTTTGAAAATAATTGTTTAAAACACTTTTATTTACCTGGAATTTAACGTTTCATCTAACTATCTTTTATATTTTCTGAAATATACATATTTATCTGTTTGGAGGGCTTTTGACAAGACTTGTACAAACATCTGGTATACAAAATTTTATATAACTTTATTTTATGTATTATTTATTATTATTATAATTATTATTTTATAACAATATTTTATGTACTCGTCAGAATGTTTTTTTATGTTATAGAATGTAATTTCAACCTTTATTCTGATTATTTCATTGATTTTGTTACATTTTACATCCAAATTAAGCATAAGTATCATTGTAAAGGGTGCACGATAAGTCTGGACACATGATTATTTTATATTTTTAGTATGTAATTAAACTATATAATTATCCTGCGTTCAGACTTTACTGACACTATGTATATAAAGTCCTTGGATCTGAAAATTAGCATCCAAACTACACGGAGTAAAAAAATGTTTTATATTATTTTAAATGTACTGATGACTTCCTCCTTATAAATTACTTCCCTAATAAAGTAGCATACTTAAAAAATGGTTCCAGTGATGGTGGTTAGAAGGTATAGAAAAGAAGTAAAGAAGTTAGTAAACAAATAAATAAATTTTAATGTTGTTATTATTATGTATATTTTATTTAATTATAAACATCAACATTATATTGTATTGCGTTTTAACTTTCTTGGAACTGATAGCAAGTTTTCCCTAGTTTTAATACATATAAGATTTTTTTTAATATTTTTTAAAGAAACAATTTATGGCTCCATTTGTAGAAAGTTTTGTCAGTTTAATGAAATATTGTTTACATTTGCGTCTGTTTATTTCCGAAATAATTAGATTCATTACTATATTGATATAAATCACCTGCGTAAATGAATGTCTAAATACATAATTACCAATTAATATTTAGTAACTAATTATTTATATATTTATTTTGAAATATTTATTAGCCTGAAAATTTGAACAGTAAAATTCTTGTAAAAGGCATACTATTGAACTAAATAAATTAATTCATTTTTTATAAGTTATTTCAAATAAATTATTTATAAATCTTTTGTAAAAGTATAGAAAACTTAAAGTTACAGTAACATATTTCACAATTCTAATAACTGATCATGAATAAATGTGAATAACTATGATTCCACAGTTAAGATGGATGGTAAGACATGCACATCTTATGTCGTATTGAAACGAAAGTGACCATTCTAAGTTAGAAAGGTCATTCCCCTAGTTAGTCATTGGTTTTTCAAATAATGGAATGATGGATGTCCGACCAATGATATAGTATTTATTCAGCATTATTGGCTTATTTAATGTTATACATATTCAATTTAATAAATTAGGGTGATTAATGACTATTGGTAAAGCGTGGTTATGCAAACCAAATAAGTCTTTAAGCCTCCCGATATGCCTCCTACATAGACGTCAGCCTTTTGCTTCCCCACATGCTTTGGCAATCCATTGAGAAATGATCAGTCAGGGGTAGCGGTCCCATGATTCTGTGCAGATTCTGTCTGTTACCATAACAAAAATTAGTCATCTTCATACTATTGATGCCAATTAGTCTGAGATCAAAAGTAAATATTCAAATACCAGGGCAGGCAATACAGAAAAAGCATTTGCTCGTACTATAAACTCATTTTTAGAGGGAAAAATTATAATTAAAGTTGTATTTTTGCTACGAATCGTACGTCTTTTATCGCGTTTTTTTCCTACATCCCTATGGCTGTGTACGTAGACTTTACACATCCACAAAACGGACATTTGAAGGTTCCTCTCGAATTTAGATCTGTAAACGGTAGTCCAGATGTATTTCTAAGGGACTCGCTACTACTTATCATGTCGCAGCAGCATTTGGATCGACGATTAGTACTTGTGTTGTGTTGTCTTCTGGTATCACGTTCAAGTCGATTCCCTTCATCTGATAATCTGAACTGTTTCATTCTGCTCGCAAATATTTTGAGTAGTTGTTTTTCTTCAATTTTGTTCGCTATTCTGAGATGTCTGATGAGCCATCCTTTGGTCTTGTAGTTCTTCCGGCATAGATGGTTATTGAATCCTTCCGTCTTTTCTTCTTGAGGGACTCTTGGTCTATGATCTTGTTCCTCGTTTTAATTCAATTCTGTCTGTTTCGCAAATTCCCTGAAACAAGATTTGTATGAGCACTGAAACAGTTTCATCCGCGGTCTGATGAGTTTTGGCTTGTCCTCTGATCTCCGCTCAATTATGTGCCTCTCATATATTATTACGTCGATTCTGTCTTTCATCTTGAGTTGAGCGATTTCTTGCTAAATATTTTTAAAAAAATCATCAAAAGAAGCTGTTTCTCCAAAAATCCATTCCATATCGACTATCAAACATTCTTTGATTTGCTACATGTTTTTATCTGAGATTTTCTTACGATCTATCATTAAGAATTCAATGACTCTTTTCAGGATCATCGATCCATTTCCAGTAGTCTAGCGGTCTCTGAGTTAGAATGTCCAATGGGTGAGTGAACCAAATTGTGATGCTCTCCATTCTGATCTTCTAAACATTCCTTATCAAAAACACCAGGCTGGTACCATGATTGTGTATGCTCTCCAGTTTCTTTACTAGTGTTTCGGTAGTCCTCCAATTTTCATACCCGTAGTATACTACAACTAGTATACAGCTCCCAATCAATTTTCGCTTACTTTCGATAGTTAATTTTAGACACTTCAGGAGAGGCTTCATAATCTGTAGTTTGCCGTACCCTTTCTTATTCTCTCTTTGATATCTGCTTCAAAAGTTCAGGAAGAAGATTTTATTGAACCAAGGTAACTAAATTCTGACATACACTGAATTCCTGACATCATCTCGCAACCTGTCGTTTGTATTTTCGCATCACCATTTAGATTTATAATCTTGGTATTTTTATGTTAATCTTATGTTAATATTACAGCACCAATTGATAAGAGAGCAAATGCCAATTAATACAAACGAAAATGATCCTTTAAATGCACACGATCGGATCGCCAACTGGTTGAAAACATCCGATCAGTACGGGATTGAGAATAAATGATCCGGTTTCATTCGAATATATGAGCAAAATAACACGATCATGACTTGTCGAATTATACAATCAAAATCAGGTGTTCATTTCGCTATTTTGTTTTTTACTATGTGTAGATGTATTTTAGAATTAAAAAAATGATAAATAATGAGATGCTAAATGGCACAAAATTATTAAATATAAAAAAAGAAATGAAATAAATGTTTCCAAAATGACATTAAAAAATGTAAAAATGAAAATAAAAAACCACACATAGTGGTAATTATATTCGAGAAAATAATTTTCTCGAATTATCCTAATTGTGTTTGATTGATTTGATGCCAGTTTTTTGTGTTTAAAATTGATATTTGTGTGCGTGATCACAATTGTAAAATTTTGTTGAAAAAATAATAAACAATATTTTTGAGGTGTATTTTTAAATTCATCAACAAAAAGATTTTAATGAATACTGAAACCGAATTGAAATACGGAATCGTAAATTCCAAAGCTTCATGGCACAATAAATACAATGAGACTTGTTGGGTTTACGTTGGCGGATTGAGATATGAATATTATTTCGATATGGAGAAATTTTAATCTCATTCTCGAGCGAAGCACCGGTCGATCGAGCGTTGCTATGGTAATGGCGACCGTTACTATGGTACCTTGATATGTTGTTATGGTATTGATTTATAATTTGATTGATTATGGATTTTTGGTGATCGGATCAGACCCCCACCGAGAGGGTAGTACAGAACCCGCATTTTTCCCCTTCTCTTAAGAAACCATAAGTTTAGGTTATTTTTTTGATTACTTGATTTTTAATAAATGTGTAAAAGTAATTCTAACGGAATAATGGTTCTTCTGTTAGAATTATCTTTAACCAACAAATAAAAAAAATAATTGTTTCAAAGTATTGTATTTTTAATAAACTACAGAAAGATGAAAAAGAAGATTGAACAAATTCACGACAAGAAAGTGGCTGAAAGGGGAAATAAAAAATGATTACTCACAGTTTTCTTCACTAGATATCAATGGAAATTTCTTATAATCTGGATTGTTGCATTCTGGAGTGAATTAGTTAGACAAAATTTTAATGGATAGCGGTAGAAATAAACATTGTTTGATAGAATAATAACTCTCTGCCTTCAAGTCACGTAATTCTCACGAATAAATATTCCAACAGCAAGTAAGTTATCACAGGCAAATTTGCATAAAATATTCGTAATCGCAAAAAATGTTAATTCAAATTGTCATTGAAAATCAATATTAATTGATTAATATTTTTAATATTTAATACTCTTAATTTTATAATTTATTTGTTTGGGACCAAATGGTGTCAAAAAAACTTTTTATATTTTTTGTGGATTTAAGGACACTTCAAAATGGCTTCAATTGTCTTTTCATGAATTTATTCAACAAATTTTTATTACATCATTTTGATAAAGTTCTTTAATAAGTTCATCAAATTCATTTTACTATGACCCAAGTTTTCTTTAATCTATATATTTTACACACCAAATTTTAATTATATCTGTGAGGAATATTTGGTGTGTTGATGTTTTTATGTAGTGCTTGTATGTTTAAATGTTTTGTGTTGATTTTGGATTGTGCCTCTCCTAACCAGATGGATTGTCAATATTTAATTTCTTATTATCTGAAACTAACTTATTCAAATTTAGATTTAATATTCAAATTTTTAAATAAATAAAATCCAATTTAATGTTTTAAAATGATTATAAAAAGTAATTTTATTATAGCCAATAAAATTTTTAATACAATAATTTTCTTCAAGCTAGTTCAGATTGGAATGAGAAGTATTAAACATTGAGTGATGGAATTAAGTGAGAGCAATAATTTTAATCGTCATAGAAATGATCAAAATTGTGAATGTAATAAATGTTCTGTCAAATGTAAGTTCTCTTAATAATATTCCAACATTATTTAGGCTCAAAAAATTAATTGAATTTTACAAACCGGAATCAACATGTTTTTGATAGACAAGATTTTGATATTTATTTTTATATACATATACATACATAAAAAGAGATTGAATGTTTCGAGTAAATTTAAAACATATTTAGGAGCCATATTTTTGGGAGTATTATTTTGAAGTCATGGCACAGAAAAGGATATTTATCGCGTGGTAACAAATCATAAATATTTTGCTCTATGAAACTTAACCTAGCTTCTTAAATTGCCTAACTAATGTAACAAAAGAAACTCATTAAAGATGGTATTAAAACAAGTTAATGGAATCCATTAAAATCCAGTTTGCTTTGAAAATATCGAAAGGTCGAAGTAAAGAATTGTAAAAACGTTGGCGAAATATTTCATTGATGTTAAAAAAGATTGCCAACAGTCATTTTGTAAGGTAATTATAATGAAAATTGACGATAATTGCAATAGCCAATTATACACTGAAGTTACTTCGAAATTTAGACTAAATTTGCCGTTTTAACGTTTATTAAATCTGTTCAGTACTTTCTTTAAAATAAGGAAATTTAAAAACCACCAATAAAATAAATAAATAAATATGAAAAATAATGGTTTTATTTTTAAATGCATTGAAATACAACGCGGTTTAATTGCCTCTAGGAATGTATTTTATACATATCCTTTAATATATGTATTTATAAAATTGGTTAAATAATTTTGAGTCTGACACCTTTTTGGATTTAAATTAATGTTTTTGTATTCGACAAAAAATAATATTAATATTTTATATTAATACATACATTTTCAAACAAAATTTCGGTAATTAAATTTTTCATTTCGCCGAAAGTAATACATAATTTGTCCGCTAAGTATCCATTCTCTGCTTTTTCAAGGTCGTGCATCATTTACATTTATCCCCCATAAAAACTCTTTATTGCTTTTTTACAATATCGATGTTCCTTGGTTTATCAGCGATGTGTATCGCACTTTTGGCTTTCTGAAATCATTCCTCATCTGAAACCATTCTTCCAAATTTCGTTCTTGATAAATTTGATAGTTTATTTCATCTTCTTTCTTTTTCCAACATAGCTCAATTCCAAAGTCACTCTGAAAATGTATACCACCTGGTATTATGTCTGGTTTAATTTCAGTTACAACGATAAGCGTTATATTTTTTCTGTTTTTCTTTGATCTTTACATCTACCGATATCTTACCAATTTGCACATGCAATTTAATATCCTCTGTTTCTCATTAAATATCCATCAGTTTGTCAAAAATTATCTTGCTCATCACGTTCACTTCTGCCCCAGTATCTAATAAGCAGTCTCCTTTAATAAGTTGTACGCTTTAAATATTTTTTAATTTTGTTAATTTAATCTATGTTTTATGGTAGGCCTTCCATCTCTTTCAATGTTATTGAGCCGTAGGCTCTTTGAAGAGGCCACCCAAACTAAAAAGCACTAGCAGCCCCCCAATAGGCCTCCTACGAAGTTATCAGCTTTCCGATGTCTCTTCAAGCCCCAGTAAAAAACGACCAACCATGTTCGGATGTTCCATGATTTAGCATTCCTTTGGCCGTTCCTGTGGACTTTGAACAGCCAGCGAAAGGACAGTTAAATTTTCTTTTTCAATAAATCCTTTAAACGGAATTCTAACACTTCTAAGGAGATCGTTGCCGAGAGACTAGTTGAAACATTCGTATCGACAGTCCGTACTTGAATACAACTTGTAATTGTTGGATTGTCTTCCTTTTTCCTGGTATCGCCGATCAATTTTACCCCACCACTCAAATCGCCATTACAACAGTCACCTGCTTTTTTTCTTTGATGGTTCTGTTGGATTTGATTGGATTAATTTGCTTCTTCCATGTGATCGGTCTCGTAGTATCTGGTCAGCCACCCCATTGATGCATAATTTCTGGAGCAGTACTTACATAGATAAGGTTTCTGCATGTCCGGTGCCGTTTCATGATCCATTTTAATATTGGTGTTATTATGTAATTGTAATTGTTTATTATGTTTTATGGTAATTGTATAAACACTTTTTATGTTCGGTTTACTTTTGTACTCATTTTTTTCTTCTTTTCTTTATCCATATATAAATAAAAATTATGTATTTTTTTCGGTTGTGTTGTAAATGTATTTTATTATTTTTTATTTGTTTTATGTCTGTTATGATTGAAGGTTTGAGTCAGAATTAGGAAAGAGGAAATAAGTAAAGAGAAAGAAGAAGAAGAAAGAAAGTTTTAGAAGCAAGGAAATTTCTCCATGTTTTTTGGATAAAGAGAGTAATAATTATTTATGTAAATTTGAATTAATTAATTTTAAATTTAAAATCGATGAATTGTTAAGCAATTGAAAAATAATATATATCACAAATAGTAATTAATTGTGCAGTAGTACAGTGTTAACATTAGATGAACTTTTGTCATCTGAATTCATAGAAACTTATCATGCAAATTGTTGTCGAGTAACTGTAGTACTATTAGTGCGATTTATACAAACTTATTGTTGAAGACTGAATCGTTGGAATTTTATTGGGTTGAGGAAAGTTGCCGCCGTTTTTTGAAAAATTAAAATTTTATTTTTTACCAAAAAAGTTGCTACAAATTAATCACAAATATAATCTCCGCCATTGTTCACGACTTCTTCCCAACGTTCAACGAGTTTTTCAATGCCTCTTTTGTAGAAATCACCCGGTCTTGAATCAAAAATTGATTAAAATTGATTGACTAAAAATTGATTAAAAATTCAAAAAACGGCGGGAACTTATTCCTCAACCTAATATAATCCGAAACTATCTTTAAAAATTGTTTGACCGAAGACTAGAAACCTCAATACCTGATTTTATCCTTGAAAAGTATACAATCGATGATTTGAAATTTTATATTGAATACAAAAGCCTAAAGTAACATTAATTTTATATGACTCATCAGTTATTACTCATTCGTTATTTCACGTTATTGAATATTCTTTGATCAGTTTTAATTATATAGTTAATAAATTTTATATATCCGAACACTAATTTTGTATTTTAAATTAAAGAGCGAGTCTTCTATTAAATTTATATTAGCCGACCCGTTTTTTAATAATAATAAATAATACGAAAATATTATATAGTTACAGTCCACCCTCGTTTCCGGGGCATTCTTTATGATGGGGCACCTTGATTTCTGGGGAAATTTTGGTTTTTGGAACAGATTTTAAGATAATCACACTATTACATATTATTTATATTGTGTTTTTATTCCAAAAGTACAATTGCGCTTCGTTTTTTGGGGCATATTTTTTTAACCTAAAAATAATATTTAATCTTTGTCTGAAATAAGTATCAAAATTTCCCCAAATTTAAAATATTACAAGCTTTTTTTTAACAAATAATGAAAAAACTTTTAATATTCTATTAATTAACTGTTTATTTTTTTTAACTTGTGCTTTCGTTAAACATTATACCAACTAACAGAAGTTCAAATCGTTATTAATTGAATATTATTACAAAAATATTTCTAACTTGGTGATAAGAAATTTATTCAAAACGTTAGTACAATGTACTCTCTTTTCCCGAGCCTGAAGCATTTTCGGATACTCTCTTCTCTGCTCAATCGCCTCCTCCAGTCCTTTGGACACAGCGCCCTTGATCAGGTGCTTGAGTCCCTCATCAGTGTCGTTTCGATTCCTCTCCTGCAAGCATCTCTCTAACTCGGCAAAGTCTTCGGGGTCTTCTTCTTCTTGCTCTTCTTCATCACGAATCAGGGACGTGATGAAAGTGACAAACCTTTCCTATGCCCCATGGAAAATTGTCATAAAAGGTATAAAACGGATGGATAGTTACAGTGACACTTATTAACGGATCATCGAATACATGAAGGTACCTCAAGTACCAATAAACTGCAGAACAACCGCAGTGTTGAAAGACGTACAGACTCTATTATTGTTCTGACCGAGATACGTGAGGTGACAGTGCTGTTCGACCGCACCACTGAAACAGATTCAGGAGTGTTTTTTTTCGATGCCCCTTCCCCCGCTGTGTGAAGTGTGTTTACACGGCCAAAGCTCTGCAGAAACATGGAACTCGGGACCACGACTGGTCTTTTCTGAGGGGGCAACCGAAGTGTGCCCGTGCACTGAAGGCTCGCATCCCTGCATCCGAAGCCGTGCAAGGAAGTCCATGACTCTGTGTTTGTGAGTGTAGACACTTTATAGTTTCACCCGATACAGAGCCAGCGGTTCACTACCCTGTACGCCAATGCTGCTTTCAAAGTTATCCGTTCAGTCGGGGAGGCTTTTTATTCAAAAAGTTAATTTGAAAGTAACTATAGACAATGGGGGCCGAATTTTATTATCGGATTGTTGTTGGAAGTGTTTGGTAATTTATAAAGAGAAAGCATTAAGTTTGGAAACACAAGACAAAAAACACAACTTCCATAACACAGCCATTGGACATGGATTTGATAAAGGCATTCAAGGATCATTACAATAATTCTCTTGTTGATTTTTTGGAAACTGATGAAGATGATTTAAATAATGATCCATTTAAAAACATTAATATTAAAAATGCTATTGTTTTTACTTATATTGCCTGGGAGTTAATATCCAAAGAATAGAATATTAATTGTTTCAAAAAGGCATTTTCCAAAAAAGAAGAAACCAACCAAAATATGAAAATTCATATGCTTGAGGAAGATATAGAGGACGTTATTGTTGAGGTTTATGAAAACAATTTATCAGAACCGCTGGAGAAGGAGACCGGAACAGCTGAAATTTGTGAAAAGTTCGTTATGATAAACTAAACCTGGGATGGGAAAAACTTAAAGAATTGGAAAATGTTATTGAATATATAGTTAAAGTTATAGTTAAGAATACATCAAGTTTAGAATGCAATTTAATAATTTTTTAAGGAAGGAATTTAAATTTGGGAAAACAATATCTGATTATTTTAAAAAATTGGAATAAATTTTATTTAGTTTTTCGATGATTTTTTAATTTTTGGGTGTTTTTTGGTTTTTGGGGCAAAATTTGATATTTTTTGCCCCAAAACCGAGGGTGGACTGTACAGTTATTATATAGTTAAAATGTTTTTATTAATTATTTACATAATATAGGAACATAAAGAGGGATTGAGAAAAAGACAATTATAAAAATTAAATTAAAAGGTCCAATCTAAGGTAGAAAAATATTTTAAATGTTCAAAAGTCTTATTTTAGAAAAGAGTAGGTTTAACCTACTTATTCTTATAAAATAACATATATTATTTATTCTCCTTGATTCTACCGATCAAATGGAAGGGAAAATACCATTTGAACATGAACGAAAAACTTGGAACATTTATTTATTCAAAATAAATAAATCAGTTATCAGTTTTGTGTTAATCTTTGTCATAAATTTTATCATAAAATAAAATTTAAATCAGCTCAAACAAAAAAACAGTTTATGAATTTCATTATGCAGATTTACGGTTTAATAAATGTGAAAGAAAATGAAAACAAAATATAATAAAGTAAAATTAAAAATAGAAAACCTTCAGGAAGGATAATTGGATTAAATATGAAACAATTTTACTGGAAATTTTTGAATTGAATTTTAAAGGTTCACATTAACGTTTTCAATTTATAATGTTTATAATTTCTGAGTAAAAAATTTAGAAAATGGTCAAAACAAACTATAAAAAATAAATAAAGTAGCAAGACAATTATTTTCATTGTTTGTTTTTATGATATTATTTTATGATATTTGTTAGAAATTAAAAATGTTAGGAAAATTTTTGAAAGAAGGTTATATTAAATATGGACAAATTAAAATTTTTATATAATTAAATATGTAACATTCGAAAAAATAAAATTACTAAAATTAAGAAGATCAATTAAATTGCTAATAAAATTTTTTTGAGAGTTTTAATATAATATAAAAAGTAAAAAAAAGTGTATAATTTTTATGCGAAACGATTTTAAAAAAGTAATAAAATTAAATGAAACGATTAAATATTTTAAAATGTTATCGTAATTTAAAAGTGATTATAGAAGTAATAAAAAAATCAAATATGAATATTTATATGTATTTTTATCTATATCGGTTTAAGATTTATAAAACAAATAGTTTCTCAAAAAAAATAAATTTGTTTACATATTAGATTTAAACATTTTTTGTGGTATAATAAAAGTTTTAATGTCTGCTACTAATAATTCCGACGATGTTCCAAGAACCACTAATAATATTATTTGTGAAACTAATTTTCAAAGTTTTTTGATAATCTACAAGTACAAATATTTATGTAACTCATCAAAGTATGACCTCATATTATCGACACCCTTTTTCCGTTTAAGCGGTAGCTTTTTGGTTTGGTGAGTATGTAAGATGATGAAGAAGTTTCAACTCAACTTACTGTAAGTTAGTGACGGTCTATTTGCAGTATGTCGAGGAGCAAGATGAAAGTCAAACTGTTTATCAAACACTGTTGTTTTTCTTTGAGTTTCCGCATCATATCTTCCAATGCGTTGCAGTAGACAAGTCAAAATGGATTTCATCTGTAGCAGATAACCAAACACTCACCATCAGTGTTCCGCCCGACACTCAGGTTGCCCCGAGTATCGGACGGATGCGGAAGGATTGCGCAGGAAAGTTTGTTCTGTGTGCTGGGCCCATTTAAAGATGCCATAAATTGGACTCGAGACGTCCATCATTATATATTTTATCCAAAAATTCGAATTTCCATACATTTTTTTATTTACATTTAGTTTATTTAAACAAGTCTTTGTTACAAATATTTTCTCATTCAATATTTTTAAAATCGATACAAACCATCAAAAGAAACGATTTTCAGATTAAACATTTACAAAAATAAGTAAAAATAAAAGTAAAGTTTTGCATTTTTTCCAATAAATGAGGGAGCGCAGGATCCATTTCAATTTCGTGTACACATATATATATATATATAGATAGATAGATAATTAATTTGAAATATAAATAAGAAAATTAATTGAATCCCGAACAATCAGATTCTTTTTGCTGAATTTTGTGTCTTAGGCTGCTTTTTGATGCTTCATTCGTGTCCACCCAGCTTACTGAAAGTAACCAATTATCATATTGGATCAACTTTTCATCACAAATGTCGATTTGATTCAAAAGGTGAACAAATTTATAACGAGTGTAGTATGTACCTGCTACCTCAAAAAAATTACTTGTTCGTATTTATTCGTTTTCATATATCTATATAAATATTACTTCGTAATTATTTATATTTATTATTATCTATTATCTTCCTACCATATATTATCTCTATTTTTTGAAATTTATTATTTGTAATTCTAACGATTTCTAATTATTTATCTATTATTTTTATTTATTATAATTTATTATCTATTTTTCATTTATTTTTTATGTTTGCTTTTATTTATTATTTATATTTTTCCTTATTAAAAATGAAGCATAAATATATTTATATTTAAGGTAATTATAAATTAATAATTTTTATAAAATATCGCTATGAGAATTTAAAATTTGAAAAATAATCAATAATACAGTCAACCCCCATTAATCCGAACCTCAATAATCCGGAAACTTCATAATCCGAAAAATAAAAAATATATCTGGCCAATTTTCAAAAGTTTTTAGCCAAAATTGATTCATTA
>MQRK01201042.1:7809-33972 GCA_001938485.1 Girardia tigrina
TTATATTAATAATAATTCATATGGAAAATTATCATGAATAATTCTGCTAATAATAATTTTCCATATGAATTATTATTAATATAAATATCTACTTACAAATGTAAGTAGATAATATGAGCATTAGTGAGGCAGTGAGGCAGGCAGTGAGTGACTTGGGCTTTTATAATCTAATCTTATAAACATAAATTTAAACTTAATTTTTTAATTAATTTTTGAATAACAGTTAAATAATAGGCAAGAAAAAATTAAAATAACCACACTAATAGTAAGTACTAAAAAGAAGTCAAATATAAAAAAATACTGTTGTTATAAACCATGCTTATATTGTCCTTGTATAAAACCGCGAAGACCACAAAAATCGACTAGAATTTTCCCTGAGTGGAATACTGCGGGTTTTTCTGTAGATCCTAGTTCATTTTGAAATGATTTTTTTATAATCAGTGGGACTGTGCCGCTTTCGGCAGTTCGATTTTGAATTTATCGCAATTTCTAACAATTTGATCGATTTGGAGACAAGATTTCTGATCCAAAAAACGAGCGAGTTACCCGACCGAGCAAGACGAAGCAGTAAAATGACTGGCCGGTTAAGGCGACCATTTCGATATGTGTTTAGGTGTGATCCAAACGTGAGATTTTTATCAATTATGTCCTTGTTTTTTAAATTCCTTCAATGTACTTGTATTTTTTTCATTTTCTTATTTGTTATTATTATAAATATTTTTAGCTTTCTTTAATGTGAATCATCTGTCTTTTTAGTACGCATTCTAGAGTATTTTAAAATGTCTTATTGTTTTTCTATGTTTGATTTCGAATAGTTTAGAGCATTTTTGTTTTCTTTCACTTTATCATTTTGATTGATTTAAATTTTTCTGTTTTGACTGTGTAATGAGAAATAAATATGAAATAGTACATAACATGTAAAAATCTTTATTTCGATTCTGTACAACAAAATGCTAAGCTAGCTCGATTCCGGTGCACTTTTTGACTCAGTAAAACCCAAAAAATTAATCACATCCGTTCACATAATCATTTTCTCCATCACAGATTGCTAATTATAAAAATATCAAAACAAATTACATTAAAAAAAGCTACAAAAATTACATTAATAACAATAAGAAAAGGAAAAAAAAATGAAAAAAATATTGGTGTGAGGAATATTTTAAATTTGGTATGTTGAGTTTAGCATTTGAAAATGTGTTTCGCCCATCCATAGATATTCGTATTTTATATATATGCGACGAATAGTTATTCAAGCATAGTTTGCATTTTAAATTACAACATAAGATATTTAAAAACTTTTAAAATATTGAATCGTTTAGATTTGGAATATTAAAAAATTTAATAAAGTAAATAATTTTTAAACTTATTTTTAAATTCATTAAATAAATGTTTATTAACAGGACATTAACAAAAATTTATAAATTAAGCGAGATGTGGCTGAGAATTGTCCCGATCTCTATCGAAAACACATTGAAATTATAAATGAAAAATTAAGAAGTGATACATTCATTAAATTAAGGCTTAAAGAAAATAGTAAACCATTAAAAATGAAGAATAAAACTGAATTTAAGAATATAATGCAGCATCTTCTTACAAGTATTAATACAAAATTTGAGAAAATGTTGACATGTTCACCATCGGATAAGTTAAATGGGTTAAGTAAAATACATAAAGCTGATCATCCATTCCTCCTTGTACTATCCATGATTACGACCGTTGAGTAAAAAAATTCCAAAGGTTCTTGATTCATTATTGAATCCATTGATTTATAATGAATTTGGGATCAGGGATGGCGTGAGTTCAAAGATTTCATTTTTAATCAAATACTTTAATGTGGCTCTGAATGTATGGTGTCATTTGATGTCTCTAGTTTATTTAAGAATGTACCCATCAACAAAACTATTGATTAGTGTGAAAAATTATTGGATCATAATTTTAACTCTGGAAATTAAGTAATGAACAAACAGGTACTGAATGAGTTTCTTAAATTTTATGGCAAAATTATCGATCAGAGTTTATATCGATCTTATCCTCAAGATGCTTTTTTTAATAGAAACATTGGTTTTAATAGAAACCGATTGTGACTCCATCTTTATGAATGTGTTAATGTTATGATCTATTTGTTTACTTGTGTACATTATGTCCTTCAAGCGTCACTATATTTAAACTATGATCAGTAATTTTAAATTAGAAAGAGAAATTTCAAATTTTGTGGTGTGGCGTTGTCCTTTGTATCTTTTGTCTTTCTAATGTTAAATGTTTCACAGAATTGAAAAGAAATTACAAAGTTCCTTTCCTTGACATTCTTGTCATTAAGATGAAAGTGATATCGAACCGAATTATACAGAAAGACAACAGATACAGAGGACAACGCCACACCACACATTTGCAATTTCAATTCCGAATTTTAAATAGCTGATCATAGTTTAAATATTCTTAAATGACGCTTGAAGGACATCATGTACATAAGCAAACAAATAGATCATAACGAGGGCAAATCATTTCAACTTTTTGCAACTCTCTTGAATGCACTCTAGATTAGTTTTAAATTCGTTTAGAAGCTTTTCTTAGGTAAAAGTTGTTGGTTTTTTTAAATGCAACTTTGCAACTTTTTTCAAAAATGCTCATAAATGCAACTTTAAGTGTAACTTCAGCTGAAAGATAGTATTTTTCGATTATGTGTACTTTTTCATACAATATATATTCCATACATTTTGCTTTTTCTGGATAACTGTACAGTACATCCAGACGGCGTCCATCTCACTAATATTCAACTTCAATTATTACCCTCAAATACAACATCGATAATGCAGCCTTTAGACCAAGGTATTATTCATTCTACGAAAGCTCACTATAGGCGTTGACTACGACGCAGAATTATTTCACTGATTGATGACGGTGAAAAAACAGCTCAAGAAGTAGTCAAAAGCATCAACGTACTTGATGCATGTCACATGGTGGCAACTGCATGGAGCACAGTGTCAACTACTACTATTCAGAATTGTTTCAAGAAAGGAGGTTTTACAAATCCCACAATGAAATTTATTGATCCTGTCTATGAAGAGGGCATTAAGCTACCTACTGGCATGAATGAACAGGAATTCTTAAATTTGGTCAACGTCGACAGCAAACTTCCTGTTATATGAGAGGTCACTGATGCTGATATTGTCAAAGAAATTCAAAACCATAAACAAAAGGTATTTTATGAAGAGGACAGTGATTTTGATAATGACACAGAAGACATGCCATTACGCCTACCTTCATCAAAAGAAGTGAATAACGAATTACAAATTTTGAGAACAACGCTCGAGGTTCGTGGTGGCTCCGTGAATGACTATTCAATATTTTATAAATTAAAAGAGTCAATTGGGCGACTATTACAAACTTCACTCACTTAAACAACACTGGATGCATTTTTTACTGTTCCTCAACTTTAATACAGTACTGTAATGTGTACATATGGACTATACTACACTGTAATACAGCTTCATCAGTTTCGTTTATTTATTCAATGTTAAAAACAATATTTTGCCGTTTTTCCGCTTAATATTATCAGCTGGTTTATGTAATCAAATTGAGGCGACCCAATGTGATCACATAAAGCGGCGCCCACTGTATATATATAATAAAGAAGAAACGTCATTTTAATAGTTTTTTATTTTTCAAAACATGTTTCTCCATTACGGCACCATCAGTTTTGAAATAATTTCAGATTACAAGTCATTTATATGGCACATTGACTATTACGCAATTTATCTTTTTAATATTAAAAGATTTTAATATGATTGGATAATTCACTTTGGACATTTAAGCATGGCTTTAAATGCTTTATTAATAATTCCTCAGTGACTATACTCTCATGATGTGACAAAATTTTTCTTCAAAACTTTATATTCAGTTTCATAATTAACTTTATCTCTATTTCTGTATTTTTTAATGTAATCTAGAATCGAGTTATTCCTTCTCAATTGGGTGTGTTCAGCTGTTCTAGTGCGGAGATGACTATTTGTTTCGCCAATGTACAAGGATTCAGACTTATGACATTTAAATTGATATACTAGATTAGCTTGGACACCCGATGAAGATTTTTATTTATTTGATAAATATCTCGATAGTTTATTAGTTATGAAGATCACCCGCAAATTAAAACCCGAAGGAACCTTCTTCATTAGGCCTTTCTTCAAATCACACGAATATTCAGAAAATACATTACTACTATCATTATTTATAATGTTTTCATTTTTATTATTGGATTTTTCAAGAATTAAATCAGTTGTATTTTTTATCAAATTAAATAAATAATTTTTATTGTACCCATTATTTTCTAAGCTACTTTTAAGATCAACAATACCCTTATCAACACCACAATACGTAGATGATAAATTCCAAATTCTGGGAATTAATCCTTTCACAATATTTTTATTGTACTTAGGATCAAAGGAACTCATATGATTATTGTATAAAACAGTATCAGTACTCTTTCAAAATACTTCAGATTCATAGCCCTTCGATTCTCTTTCAATAAATACATCCACAAATGAAATCTTGTCTGTTGATTCGATTTCAATGGAAAATCTCATATTTGGATGAAGTTCATTCATAAATTGTAAGAAATTATCCATATGGCTTTTATTTTCAAAAATCAAGAAGATATCATCAACATATCTAGTGTAAAATAAAGGCATGTTTCCTTCAAAACAATTAAATTTTTTCTCCAAACTTTGGAGAAATATTGAAGTCATTAAAGGTGCTAATGGAGACCCAATTGCCACTCCATCAACTTGTGTCATTCATTATTAAAAATAAATGGAACATTTTCGTACTAAATTCTAAAAATGCCTTCATTATTTTACTACTCATTGAAGACACTTTATTTTTCAACTAATTTATCCCATAATTTAGTACATAAATCAATCGTATTTTTTATCAAATTAAATAAATAATTTTTATTTATTTAAATGAAAATTTACCTTTTTCTAAGGTTTCTGGTATCAAGATTCCTATCTCGATGTTGTTCAGTTCCCGAGATTTTGAGGGACGAAGTTTTAAAAATTTAAAAGGAAAATTTATTAATTAATGAGTTTACTAAATCATTTAATTGTTTTTTGTTTTTAAAAGGGATTGGAATGCCGTTTTTATTCAATTTAATTTTGGAAAACTTGTCAAAACTTTTATCAATGTTTTCAGATTTATTTTGAATGTATACTCCTTTACCTTTGTCAAATTTCGAAATACATATATCATTGCATTTCTTTAACAAACATTTTACTATTCTTTCCTCATTTAATTTCATTTTACTATTTTTTAACAAATAATTTTCAGTCATATTTTCAATCATTTTTTTAATTTGGTATTATACTCCTCATTTATTTCTAAATTTATTGTTTTATTATTATTGTTTTATAATATTATTTTGCGGGCAATTGAAAACCTACTTTGGTTTTTCAATGATAAAACGATTACCCATGTCTCAAAAGAAAAACCATACAAATATTTGGGGACAAAAATATCCTTCTTTCGCAATATTGACATCAAAGATGTCCTAAAGAAATGCATTGATGAAACTAAGCAAATACTTGATTCAGAACTCCATCCTCATCAGAATGTACATGCTTAAAATACCTTTATTCACAGTCAACTCCCCTTCCATTTGAGATATGAAAGAATCCCCCTGGTGAATTTCACCACCAACAACAGCAAAATGGTGACATTTAACCCAGCTAATCAACAAATTTTTCTTCATAACTTTGCCCTTCCTAAAGGAGTCCCTGTTGATTTCTTCTGTCTCTAAAGAAGCAGGAGCGGCGCAGTTAGCATGTGTCCTGGATGAATATCTTTTGACATATATCATGAGAGTATAGTCACTGAAGAATTATAAATAAATAATTTAAAACCATGCTTAAAAGTTCAAATCCAATCATATTAAAATCTTTTAATAAGATAAATCTTTTAAAAGATAAATTGCGTAATAGTCAATGTGCCATTTAAATGACTTGTAATCTGAAATTAATTCACAACTGATGAAGCCGTAATGGCGAAACATGTTTTGAAAAATAAAAACTATTAAAATGACGTTTTTTCTTTATTATATATATATATATATATATACATATGTATACTGAAGTGTACTCAGATAGTGTTTTTATAAGCAAATGAAAGAGATATTAGAAAGAGTATGATGTAAGTAAAACGTTTAAGATCAAGAATTATAGATTTGAGGAAGGGCTCAAACGAATTTTGAAGGTGCCATATTCGGATGTTTTAAAAATTTAATTCATTAATTGCTTTTTCTATTAATTGCTTTACCAGTGATAAAAAAGTTGTGTCCGTCAATCAAAGGCTAAATAATTTTTCTCGTTGAAATCGAAAATTGATTTGGATATGTGATCTAATATCATACATAAATTTTATTGTTAAGAATTTCAAAATTCGTATATTGGAAACACAACTTTATCTTCATACTTGTATACACACAACCAAATCGGCTGAGTAAGGCACATTTAAATTTGTGTAAAATAGAAGCAGCTGTTGTTAAGGATCAATTTCTCAATACGGATTTTGAATTTTGACACGCTTTTTGAACGAAAGTTTAGAGAGTCATTTTTGATCAAACATTACAATCCTTTTATAAATGTTCAAAAAAAGAAGTAATAAATATGTTACAATATTAAATATTTTTATTTTGTATTTTGATGAATTAATGATGTTTGAATTTTAATATAACATTGCACATATTTTTATTATTTATATTAATAAAATATAAAATTTTATAAAAAAATCTTTGTGTTTAAATTTAAGTGCAGCCATCCCTTCGATAACACGACTTTTATATATTGGAAATTCAAAATTTATTTTTTGTAATCAAATTATTTTATAGATTTGACGTAAATTTTTTTAAATTATATTCATTTATTTTCAATATTATATTTTCTAAAAAATATTCAAAAAATGTAAAATCGTGTAAAAAGTGCAGTGTAAAAGGAGGAATAGATCTATATAGATTTTTTACATGTGTGTATTTTGGTATATTTATAAAATTTTAATTTTGTGATAAGTTAGGATTATTATAAGTTTTTATTAATACTTAAGTATAAATTTGGATTTAATTAAAAAAAACTCAAAATACATAAAAGAAAATAATGTATAAGTTTTTGTTAATTTTTTTTATTATTTTTAGTGGTTTTTTTAATTTTTAGTTATATTATGTTTATTTATATGCTATTGGAATTCTAGTCATTTGTTGTGTTTTAATATAGGTTACTCGCTTGTTGCTTTTAAATGTTTAAGTGTGTTCTTTCGATTGATGAACAACTTGAGGATATTCAGATTAGGACGAAACACGTTGGGAATGGTTTAAAAATAATAAAAAACACTAAATAATATAAAGAAATAAAATCTTTTATACAAGGCACAATGTCTGTTTGTTTGTTCGCTATGCGTTTGTTGACGGTGCTACAAAATGAAAATAAACTTTCTCCATACCAAGGGGAAGATCAATGTTATTTTTTCAGTAAAAAGCATTCTTGTCTTTGAAAGAGGAAGGTTATAGAACTGACCAATATGATTGCAGTATTTCAAAATATTAAAATGTGTATACAGCAAAGGCAGCCAAAGGCCGTCTGAGCGCCCATCAACAGTCAGTTACACCTCTTTTCTGTTACATTAGCTTTTTGTTCCAGCACGAATGAGTGTAGAGAGTGTAGTGAACAAATACATAAAATTCTTTTTTATTATAATTGTTACTTATATTCATATGATTATCTATAAAAAGTGTTGTTTTGTTAATAGTTGAAAATAAATTTTATTAAAACAATTTAAATATTTTCTATAGCTTCATTTCACAAATATCTACGAATGTACCAAATTCCTTTTTTGAAATCCAGCCGGTACTGGAGCCGGTGCAAGTTTTGCAAAAATTGAAAGAAGTTAACCTTCATCCATCCCTCGGGTCTTTTTCGACCCGAAGTGATTTTGTTTTGTAAATATATCTTAAAATATTAATACTACATATCTGCAATTTCATGACTTTGATTTTGTTGATATAATAAAATAATTTTGAAAAAGAAAAAAATATGTTACCTGGAGTATCTCTTATAAAAAAAGTAACACTCCAGTCCCTCGGGTCTTATATGACCCAAGTCTATTTTAGGATAAATTATTGAAATTCCCAGTGCAAGCAGATGTGTATTGTTTATCGCCTTCTAAGAAGTACTCCTTCGCGGAAGAGTGTGCACATATTTGTGCTAACCGTTTCATTACTTCTTATTTTTATTGATTTTTTATTGAATTATTTTTATTGAACTTTTTGTATTGAATTACAAAGAACTATATACGTTATAACCTTGGTAAGTGCTTATTTGAAAGAAAAAACGTTTTCATTTTTTATTACCCTTACTTATTTTTTGTGTAGATTTATCATCATGTCAAGACGAATTGAATATGAAGAGGATAATTTACTTGAATTTTCATCGGAAAATGATAGCTGCTCGGAGACATCAGATCATATTGAAGAATTGATTGAAACTTCTGATAGTGAGATAGATGATGCACCTCCTGGATCTATACCATATCTTTCTAAGGATAAAAGTATTGAATGGAGATCAGAACCCTTTATTCAACATGACCATCAATCATCATCAAACGTGATTAGAACTACCCTGGAATCACAAGATATGCTGTTACTCGCATATCAACAGAACTCTCTGCATTTGAATTATTGTTTACAAATTCTATAAAAAATATTATTATTTAAAATACCAATTTGGAAGAAAATCGCGTATATAAAGAGGATTAGGTAAATATCGATATTGTCAAATTGGATGCATATATGGGACTTTTGTTGTTAACAGGTGTATATAAATCGAATAACAAGGCTTTAGAAAATTTAAGCACGAAACAAAGGGTCGACATATATTCAGGGCTACTATGTCACTAAAACGATTCAAAATTATATCGAGAGTCATTAGATTTGATGATCGTAGTGCACGAGCTGCTAGAAGAAATACTGACAAATTAGCCCCGATTATAGAATATAGATATAGATAGAACTTTGGAATAAATGGGTTGAAACATTACCACATCTTTATAATCCGGGCAAAAATGTAACAATCGATGAGCAATTGGTTCCATACCGCGGAAAATGTCCGTTTCGACAATATATGCCAAAAAGTCGGCTAAATATGGGATTAAATTTTGGGTGCTGTGCGAAAGCAAAAATAGTTATGTTTGGAATATAGATATATACACTGGAAAAGTAGCTGGTGAAGCACCTGAAAGGAATCAAGGAAGGCGAGTGGTTTTAGATTCGTGTCAACAACTTGGAGGGAGAAATGTAACAGTTGACAACTTTTTCACTTCTTATGAACTAGGTCAAATGTTACTTACAAAAAACTACTATGATTGGCACTATTCGAAAAAATAAAACAACAATTCCACCTGTATTGCTCGAAGTAAAAGGCAAAGCAGTTTTTACTTTAAAATTTGCATTTACAAAGGACACAACTTTAGTGTCATACATTCCAAAAAAATAAATGTGTTGTTCTTCAGAACACTCTTCACAAAACGAAAGAATTGTCAGGTGGTTCTGAAAATAAACCTAACATTATATTAGATTATAATGCAACGAAAGAAGCAGTTGACACCTTAGACAAAATGATAGCCAATTACAGTACTCGAAGGAAAACAAATAGATGGCCAATTACTGTTTTTGCCAATATATTAGATATATCTATATCAAATGCATTTATTTTATTTACATGTGTTTGTCCAGATTGGGATATAAAAAAAATTATAGAAGACGAATTTTTATTGAAACTGTGGGTGAATTATTGATAAAAGAATACATGACGAGACGGACTCATTTGCCACGAGCGGCTAATTGCCAACAATTTATATTAGAGCAAAAATACACAACTACATCTCATTTAAAAATACCAACAGCAAGAACACGTGGATAAAAAAAGAGGTAGATGTCACATTTGCCAAAAATCGGACAATAAATATGCTTTAGAATATAAATATTGTAAAAGATTTATTTGAAAGTCTCATTCCTATAATGTTTGTCATAAATGTAATAAATAAATAATTAATACATAAATCGCTTTTTATTATTCCTAAAAAGTCAACATTACTGTTACTAATAAAATTAATTTAATTATTTGCATTTTGTTTCTTTTAAGTCAAAAATTTCTACCTGGGTCGAAAAAGACCCGAGGGACTTTAGTGTAAAGTCGATTTGAGGGATGGATGAAGGTTAAACATTTAAACCAAAAGATGATTAAATAAATAATTTTTTGTCATTAGTAGTGGTATATGAATGTGAGTGTAAATAAATAAGCAAACTCTTCTGAATGTTTAGAGAGAAGATGTGCTATCATATAAGAGGTGCCAAAATCATTTTCCATTTAACCTTATTGTCCACGAGCAATGTTGGTCAGACATACTTTACAGATTGCTAAATGTGACTCAGTAGGATTAATTAATTGTAATTACTGAAAAGAAACAATCACAAAGTTAATTTTAGTTTTTCAACGAATAATTGTAAAAAATCTAAAAATAAATGACCAATAAAATATCTAAATATATCTTTGAAAAGATACAAAAAAATAATAGTGACCACTTAATATTCGTCTTAACTATAAAAAATAACGGGTGGAGTGGAAACTGGTCAGTTCAGTAGATAACTGACCAGATCGTCTCACTCGCGTATCTAGTGACTGGCTGACAACGGCGAAGGAGCTCCGGATGTTGCAGTAGTAACTATGGAGTGGAGCGGGAACAGATAATTAGTTTGGAGGCGCTCTATGCCATCCATCTTTTCGGTGGTGATCCGACAAAAGCACCCCGACTAAAGCGCCCACCGACAAAAGCGCCAACCAACAAATGCGCCCCGATTAAAGCGCCCCTCTTTTGAAAATTTTGTTTAAGTTCTTAACAGAAAGCATCATTATTTCTACTATTATTAAATTGTTTAAATCCCAAATATTAAATGACTTTTTGAATTTTTATAAAAAAAATGTTAAATTATTTGGGATTTAAACAATATAATGTAAACAATAACAATATATAATATAGATCTAAACAATATATAAATATTAACGCCCCGATAAAAGCGCCAAATGACTTGTAAAATTGAAACAATAAAAAAAGCAACAAAATACTAAAAATAAGAGTAAAATGAAAAGAAAAAAGTAAAAAAATAACACATTATATTATATTTCCAGATTAGATGACAATCGTTTTAGATAATTTACAATATCGTTTTGATTATAATTTTCTGTTAATATTTTTACCCGTTTCTTTAGGCTTACATATTTGTTTTTCTAAGCTTCTGGTCGTCGAAATCCAGTTTGAAAACGTTCATATTCTATTTCCATTTGATTCTGTTCTTTTTTAAAATGTTCAACTATTTTAAAAATTGAGGGATGGTTGCACTCCACGGTTTGTTGTGTTGGGGATATGTTTTCGATAATGTTTTTGATATATGTTTTAGATAATGTTTTTGATATATCTTTTGCTTTTATCTCGAACTTTATGTTTTTGCTATATCTTCTGCTTCTATTTATTTATCTTGTTTTATGTAAATAAAGAATTTATTTTTTATGTGTCGTTAATAATACGATGTTATTATTTATAAATAATTATTTACACCGTAATTTTATTTATGTATCAAATAAGTTAATTTAATTTAAAATATTTTTAAGTTTAAAATATTTATTATTTTTAAAGTTTATTATTCAAGCGCAGCTAAGCTACGCATCTTTATTATTATATTATTATAACGCGTCTAAGCCACGCATTATATAATATTATATTATCATTATTATAAAAACGTGCTACGCACTCTTATTATTACAAAATTAGGTGCTACGCATCCTTATCGTTCCCTTGTCGTAGCCACGCACCTTTGGCCACACAGCTACGCACCCTTATACTGATAAATAAAGGGTAACGACCAGAACCTTATTGAACAATTTTAAATTTTTCTTAGGTAATAAATTTTATCTATGGAACAATTTAAAATTTTTCTTAGACTCCGTGGCCGAGTAGAAGATTTGACCGATATTAGTTATTTATTGAAGAAGAAGAATTCCTATTACGAAAAGAACCTCCGAGGCTGAAGTAGAAGACTTGACTGATATTAGTTATTTATTGAAGAAGAAGAATTTCTATTGCGAAAAGAACTTCCGTGGCCGAAGTAGAAGATTTGACCGATATTAGTTATTTATTGAAGAAGAAGAATTCCTATTACGAAAAGAACCTCCGAGGCTGAAGTAGAAGACTTGACTGATATTAGTTATTTATTGAAGAAGAAGAATTTCTATTGCGAAAAGAACTTCAGTGGCCGAAGTAGAAGATCTAACCAATATTAGTTATTTATTGAAGAAGAAGTATTTAGTGGAAGAAATTCTAAATTGGAGCTGTAATTTCATTTTCTCGGTGAGGATAAATTTTACTATACATTAAGTACATTAATATTATTATATTAAAATTTTGATAATTAAATTTTATAATCTTCAATTTTTACTATATTAAACTACTAATTTTTATTTATTAAAATCTCTTCCTATAGTCAGCGTTCGAAGAATTGGGACTATACAAAAATCATACACGACACATTAGGCTATCTGTTATACAACTGTAAATTTATTATATGTACTATTGTATACAACAAATAAAATTTTATAAAATCTTGTGTTGTCATTTATCGATTTCATAATAATTTTCATTTATTGTCTCATAATAATTCTTTTATAATCTAAGGAAAAATCAAATCAACAGATCTCTAAAATCATTTAATTTAATTTATCGTTAAAAGGTCTAATTTTATCAAATTACAACCTTCTTTTGTTAGATTTCAACGGAGGTCGAAGCGTAATAATTCGCAAACCCCCAGAAATTTAACAGTTGAAAAGCTCTATGCCAACCTTAAACTGAATTATTTGTACACGGCAAATCACTATTAACTCTACCAAAAATATTCCAAAGGTTTATTGGAAATATTGGTACTACTCTACGGTTGCGTCTCATTCTTCCAATATAATTATCCTCCAAATAATTAGGGAAATAGGCACAATATTCAAGAACTTTTATTAAAATGGATGGAAAATTTCTTGATGGAGAACAAATTGTCCATTTTTTGTACCATGTTGTAGCTTCAATTTGTAATTTTTTATATTGTATTGTGCACCACATGTTTTAAGTGTTCACAAAATGTCGTTTTGTCTAATTTTATAATGTTTCTAATTAAAATATTTTTCTTGTTAAAAAGTTTTTGTGACTATCAAAATTAATTCATTTAATAATTAGTTCAGTTAAGAATTTAAACAAATATTTTAAAAAATGGGCGATTTTATCGGGGCGCTTTTGTCGGGGTACCCTTTTCGGGATGCGACGTATGACGTTCTTGGTGAGGAAATTGTGGGGTTCAGGGTACATAACCGAGAGTTAGGGGCAGGCTGTGACGAAGAGATGCATCAATCGATCTATCACCGGTAAAGTGGGAGAAAGGCGAGCTTGGTATCAAAGGGACATGACAGCGGTTTGTCGTGGACATGACGCACACATCTGAAGGAAAGTACACATGATGCTGGTCGATTACAGGCCAGGGCAGTTATCGGTTTGAAGGAAGAATGCTTCAGAATGTGACGGATATTTAAGTGCCGCTCTGAATGTGTTCAATGAATTTGCTCCACCACGAAAGCTTCTACTTGATAATTTCCCGACACACCACAGAGCGGTAATCCGAGGATTGCTGTTGGAAATGGGCGTCGAAGTGCGGTTTCGGTGTGCGAATCAACCGAGCGAAAAGGGTTATAAGACGACGGGCAAGTATTTGGGGCCGGCGATTGTACGTGCACCTGAAACCGCGGTGCTTTTCCTGGCGAGATGGAGGGAACAGAACGAACAAGGCAGAAATTAATTTACCGAGCTTAGATGACACTATTAAAACGGGAAATGGGTCGCCCTCTACCCCACGTGCGATGTAGTTCGAGTTTACACGGTCGTTGATCATACTACCGCGAGTCGAATAGCGATGCGTTCGATCGAACTCTATAATTTGGTAAAACGTGCAGACTCTCACGTTCGATCCAATGTCACAAGAATAGTTTTTGAAATTCATCGTTGCCGCCAGTAATATCATGTGTTCATCGTAATTTAAGTAAAATCGTGTTGTTGTAGACTGCATATTTAAAACTCGCAACCAAGTCATTAAATTATTTATTTGATTCAAACAATTTCTTTGTATCAAATCAATATAAACAAATCTTTGTTTTATTTTCTTTTAAATCAGTGTATCCTCACTAACGATCATTTTTTTCTTTACAATCATTTTTATGTAAAAAGGTTTTTTTTAAGTTATAGAAAATTTTAATTAATAATTTCAAAAAAAATTTACAAAATTTTATAATTAAAGAAAAATTATTTTTTAAAATCACTACAAGGGTATTGTTGTGGTAAAAGTACATGACGGCACGGAGTGGGAACACGGTCCATGATACAATGCCACTTCGAATTTGATGGGTGTGATTCCGACATCCACAGTGTTGGCAGAACGGTGGTGACTACTACAGGGTCCCGTTCCACGTGTCAAACATCAGGCGCGTGCCCGAAAGCGGGTCAACAATGCCAGCAGAGGGACTATCAAGTTAGCGAGGGGTCCCCAGATCGACGAATGCAGGCGATTGCAGTGATAGCTCAGATGAGGAGGACGAGCAGACATTGAATAGCATAACGGATGCCGTTAAAAACAGTCAGACTCAATACGACGAGGTTCGGCAACTGAGGTGGAATCGAGCGACCATTTGGGCGGCGAGATTTGCAGATTATGTGTGCACAGGAATGACAGAACCAGATCCGAGCGAGACTCTCTAGTGCACCGAAGGCTTATGCGTTTGTGGCTTGAGGGCAAAGAAGAGCGTAGTGGAAACGTCGAAAACTTGTTTAAATAATCAAAATTCGGCGAACGGTTTGTAAATCTTGTTATTAAAATAAATCCTTATTTTCGTTATTCTCGTTCACATAGGGTTTTTCGATCTTTAACAAAAGCCATCCAAACTTTTAAAGATGGATAGATGAGAATGAAGTTCAAAATGTTTGGATGGAACCAACAGAAGAAGAATTGACACATTTTCCTATAATAATCATCGAAAAGTACCTTGAATGCCCTTGGTAGAATGTATAATAAATTTATTAAAATATGTTTTTTTTATCTTTTATAAATTTTATTGGGAATTTTATTTTCTAATTTTAATATTAGGCCACCAACTTATGATTATGGAACTTTGCCGACCATTTTTATGATAATAAGTTTAACCTATGATTTTTATTTGAAATAAAAATTTGTTACGTTACATCTGGAGGGGGTGTCTAAAAAATGATTTTTTCGCGTTACGCATTATGCGAACAAGCCCTTAATAAAACTGTTGTAATCTTCAATAAAACTTTTGCAATCAATAATAAAGATGTTGCAATCTTGGATAAAATTATTTTAATCATTAATAAACTTCAACAATTAATTTTCAAAATAATCTATAATGAATAATTCATCATGATAGAAAATTGAATAAAAATTTGAAAACTCGAAACAATTAATTTACGATTAGAGAAGTAAAATCGAGCATGGAAGACAAAAATTTTATTTTTCTGGCGAAGTGGGTTTCGCTGTAGTTACTCGTTCGAAAAAAGATGGGCATTGAATGGAAGATTGGAACTTCTGTATATGTGACAGTTATTCTTTTTCATATTTTATTTCTTTTCCTTTCAATATATTTTATAGTTATATGTTGATACTGAATAAGTAAAATGTCAACTCGTGAAAAACCTTTTATTCAAGTATTTCTGCATCTGCTCGAACTGTCCATTTAAACAAATGAATTTAATTTCTTCACTTTATCACATGCCCCCTGCCCTTAAGGCACACAGACACATGCTGTCTGAGCAAGGGGGTACTTTATTATCATCACCAACTTGAGCACTAGCGCACACGAAATCCTTGAATCGAATTGGTGGCCGCACTACACGATGGGGACGCTCTGTGTTAATAAGCGCCTGTTGATCGTTTGCCCTGAGTTGTTCTGTTTCCGCATCACTCCTTCACTCGATTCTCTCATCTCTCATTGTGAAATCCTTATCGCTGTCGTGGCCGTTGGTTTCCGTTTGAATGTCGTCTGTTAGGGAAGCACGACGCACGTGACTGACATGGTATGGCATCCCGTTGACTTCGATCTGATGCGCCTGAGGCACTCCTGTCACAGTTACCCGTGTCCACTTCGTCATGCAATTAACTGGTGGAGCTGGTTTGCTGAATACTTCATCTCCCACTTTCAGATCGTCCTTTGGCCATACTTCATGCTGTTCTGGCTGTTCTAAAGAAAAATCTTTCGGAGGTAACAATCTTCTCTTCTGTTCAAACACAGTGGATGCTGGTATTATACCTTCGGCATTTTGCGTTGCGTTGTACCACGCAACCATTTCACCGATTTGTCTTCCACTTTGAGCTACCATTCTTTTGATTGTGCGGTAACTCCGTTCAACAATGCCGTTCCCGCTTGGTCGGTTCACGCATCTAAAACGAACCTCCACAACTGATTGATCGAGAAGTTTTTTAATCACGTTTCCTCTGAAAGTTTTAAAATTTTCTAAAAGAACTTCTTTCGGCGGTCCAAACTCGTAGATAACGCTAGCCAGTGAGTTGCAGACATCTTCTTCATTCTCCGAATCGATTTGGCGCCATATCATGTACCGCCCCGGACCACAATCCGCCACCGTCAGGAATTTCTTCCCTTAAATGTGTGTCACATCCACCGCAAATCGATGCCACGTCTTTTTGGAATTGAGCTCTCCTTTGTCCCACTGGATCGGTGCCGGATCAATTGACGCGCACTGATTGCGTCTTTTCACCACTGATTTGACTTGATCTTCCGAGACTTTGTTCGCACCCTACACTTTCCTCGCCAGGAACATGGTGCGCTTTGTCCCGAAATCGTTGATCTCATGCAGTCTTCTCAAGCCGTCAATTCCTCTGTGTTGCGCTTCTGATATGGTTGTTGCAGCCACCATCGTTTCTTTTGATACTGCAAACCAACTGCTTGGAACTCGGGTCAGAGCATCCGCTTTGTTCTCCTCTGATCTTACCAGTTTTATCGTCACCGTGATGCCCTCTTCTTTAACCACTTGCATAAAAAGGTCAATTCTACGTTTAATTAATAACTCACTGAGGCCTGTGATCGGACTGGTTCTGCCTCGGATAGTGCTGTAGTGAGCCATTTACATACGATCGCTGAGTCTGTCATTTATTCGAATTCGCAGAGTCTCCATTTCATTGCTTCTTTGAGAGCTTGATTTGCCGCCTCAAGCGCTGCCAGATTTATATGGCTACCGTCACGCTTGGAACGGAGCCAGCATGCGTCTTCTACTATTCCACCGATTTCGACAGCTACTCCTACCGCAATCGAGCTGGCATCGAACCACACTCGCCCCCTGTCGATTTGCGGTACCTCCCAGGTGCCTTGAACCGGGTCTTCCGAATTGACCCTCTCCCCCAGTTTTGCTACATGTGGCTCCACTTCAACGTCCCAACTTCCCTCCACCAGCGATTTGTTTGAGGAAACTACACAATGGTTGCAACCATCTACACACTGGGTAATTGTCCCACCAATTGACCGGTCCACGCAAAGAGACCTCGGTGAGTCATCGGGTGCGGCACTTCTGATGGCGATCCGTCTCGCTACCAACGGAGCATTCCGTTCGCTGCGGTTTTCACTGAGAGTCCCAACACTCGTCTTCCGTATATTGCTACTGGTGGTTTTGATTCTAAACCGAACCGATTTAGTACCATCATTAGTCGATCGGTTGTCGTTTTTTCGTTGTTCACCACTATATCATCATAGTAGGCATCAGTTCCTGCTTTCACCACTTCGTCCTAGGATAAAAAGTGTTCCAAGATCCGCCGCATTATCTTTGGAGCGACACTTAGGCCGAAATCTAAACTGGTTTAATACCAGGATCGACCCTGGCGACTCACTACCTGATTCTGCCATAGAAACTAATCCACCTGGATTTGCAGATATGCTCCTTTGAGATCCACGATTTCAAGGGTTTTCCCATCTGGCGACAACTCCTTACTTTATCCACGCAAACTAAGCTCCCCGCGGTATGCCTTGAGATAGATTCATTTAGCCCCCGATAATCGAGCAGCGGCCTGATTTTTTCCTTCAACTGTTGAATTATTGTCATTAACGGAAGCGTTGGCCGTTAGTAACTCTCGCATTCAACCAACCATCCTTTCTTCTTCCATTCGTCCAATTCGGCGTTGACCTCGTCTTCGTGGAACTTGATTGATGCATAACTCGCGACGCTATGATGCACCGACGGAGCCTGACCCCCTTTCCAGTGCCACGTCACCGACCAAGAGCGCCCATCTTACTTCTCTGTGAAGTCGGGATCCATTATAGTGATTGGTAGTGCCGATACCTCTGGCATTCGGGATGCCGCTCTTTCAGGTGCTTCAACTTTCGCTCTTGTCGTGGTCATTTGAACTGGTACATACTGGCCATCCTCGTGATTTATCTCATTGTTCATGGTTTCGGATGCTTGTTCCCTTCCGAATGTTAGTGCGGTCCCATTGACGGTTACGCTGCCTAACATTTCTATGGCGTTTATCCCAAGCAAAACGCCGACTCCGATTCCACTGAGGTCGTCCGCCAGCAAAGTCCAACACCGAATTCGATGGCTACGTATCTCGATATTCGTCCACACCCCTTTTTGCACATCTGTTGACCCGCAAACTGTTTGGAGACATTCTGAAATTTTCTCCACGTGCTCTGGATTTATTGGTCGCTGCTCCACCATCGTTGTTGAGCACCCCGTGTCTACTAATGCTCTGATAATTCTACCTTCAACGCTTACCTCAACTATTGGCAACTGCGCGCTACTCTTTTCAGATGCCCCACGCGCGCAACAGTGAGGGTCTGCTACTCGTTTCCCGAATCTCTGTAGCGACGAGGGCAGATTGCACAGAGATGGTCTCTGCTTCCACACAGGGAGCAACACCTGACCTGATCCGATGTGTTAACCGGTGGTGCCAATTTTGACCTGCATTCGTTCTTCGTATGTCCCATTTTGCCACATTTGAAACATCTTTCGGTCGCCGTGGATTTTGCCAAACTGCTGCAGCCGTCTGATCCGATGCACTTGCCAATCCAGTCGAAAATGTTTTATCTGTTTTCGCCGCTTGACCGGTTCAAAGCAGCATACGCGCCACTGGGATTAATTCTTGCAAAGTGGCTTGTGATTTTACTGCCTCTGACGCAATGTGTCTGGCCACATCCGGGGGAAGACTACTACGAATGGTACTTCTCCTTGGCATATAACAGTTGCAATACGCCGTAATGCAGAAACGAATTCATCGATTGATTCACCCTGGCGAAGGCTCCGATTCCTGAATTCTTCGTAAGCGGTTCTTGGGTCTGGACCAAATGCCACTACCAACTCTGCTTTGATAATCTCCTAATCTTCTTGCTCTTTGAGTGGCAATACCGCGAACAGTTCGAATGCTCGGCCCTCCAACAGCAGCGGGATTGCTCCCAATTTGTCGGCACCGCAAATGACTGAGGACACCTCGAATTTCCGGCACCAAGTTCCGTTGAATGTCCGCCCGGCGTCCGTGAATTTGATATTATTCATGGCCGCGATAGCTTGTTGATACTGAATAAGTAAAAATTCATCTCGTGAAAAAATCTTTATTCAAATATTTCTGCATTTGCTCGAACTGTCATTTAAACAAATAAATTTAATTTCTTCACTTTATCACATTATATTTTATATCACATTATGTTTCAATTAAAAAAACAAGTGTGCATTAAAATTTATGCAAGAAATGTGTTCCTAAACTAAAACGCAATTTATTAAGAACATTTAAACAAATCTCATTTGAATTTTTATTGCAATTACATTTAGAGTCATTACAACTCTCAGAAGGTCTTTCATCGCTTGCCATCGTTCTAATTGGTTTTCTTATTTCTGTTTTTAATCATGATTATTCGAACAATTTTTCTAAGTTATTTTTTAAAGTATTTAACCTCTAAAAAATATTAATTAAAAAATAATAATTTTTACCATTTCTCAATAAATCCCAAAATAATAAAAATATCATCAAATTATTAAAAATGCATTTAATTTAAATTTTACAAAAAAATATTAAACTTAATTTTAATTGTGAAATAAAAAATATGAAATTATTAAATGATTATTTTATTTATGTTCGAATAATCAATCCTTTAAATTTAATAAAAAATACCAATTTTGATCTGGGTGGGGGAATCATCATTCTAAATTCAACATACATCCTCAATACATTTACACGTTCAAACAATTTAAAATATTCCTCACACAATTGATTTTAAAATTCTTTAAAAAATATATATAGGGTATCAAAATTAAAGTTTACTTAAAATTTTTAGTCGATTTATTTTCAATTTCGAGATTTCACATTTTTATTCAATATTCCATCATGATGAATTATTTATTATCTAGTATTTTGAAAATTAAGTGTTGAAGTTTATTAATGATTAAAATAATTTTATTATAGATTGCAACATTTTTATTAAAGAATATCTCACATTCTTCAATAAATGTCTCCAAATTGTCGCCTTTCCAATATTTTCAGGTAAAAGTTGAACCGTGAAGATATCCATGGCAGCGTTAGTCGCTATGTGAGATGTATTTGTAACATCAATTTCAGAAATCATTTTTACTCAATTTATAAATTTATTATAAACAATTTTCAAACAAAATTTTCTACTATTTTCTTAATTAAAAATCAATCCGCCGATCTCTATTTTCAAATTTTTTTTCATTTATTTAAAATTTCAATCAAAGGAAAATAATATTTAATTTTTTTTAATTTTTAATAAAAATATTTATGACAATTTTTATTTTACGTATATTTAATTTTTAATGAAAATATTTAATTTTTAAATTTTTGTTTATTTAAATAATTTAATATTATTTTTTTTTAATTTTGTTTTTCAAATGAAACATTATATGCTGTTTTTAATTTTGCGTTTTTTAAAAATCATTTTATAATATTTTTACTATTTTTGAAATTTTCGAAAATATCTTAGATTTAATATATATTTTTTATATCTTAATTGTTTTATGTTTTAATCATATCAATAATTTAATTAAAAATTTGAAAAATAAATTTTTAAAAGTATTAATAAATTTTTTAAAACAATTCAAATTTTGATTAAAATTATTAATTTTAAAATACTTAATCAGATCTGTTTTGATCAACTAAATTTTCTACTAAAATAATATTGTAATTCAAATGAATTTATAAATAATATTTTCAAATTTTAAATATTTATTCTATCATTCTAATTAATTTTTAAAATTTTGAATTTGATTTAAATTCCAAATAATTTGTTAACTATTTAAATTTTGATCCGCGAACTAAAACTTAACTAACTCATAATCTTAATGAAAATGAAAAAGGAACTATATTCTCATATTAAGTATTTAATTATTAGTAAAATTTAATTGTGAATTTTGTAACCATTCAAAATCATAACTGATTAGTTTTATAAAATTGTATTTCATTTTTGGACAAAAATATTTCATAAATAATATTAGTTTCCTTTTTCATAGAAAAAACATTTTAGTTTCTTTATCAATTAACTCCTGATACGAATGTAAATAACTAGTTTATCTCAATATTTTCTGTTAAAAAACCATAAATAATTTCATTTTTAGAGAAGAGATAATA
Organism: Girardia tigrina; assembly: GCA_001938485.1. NCBI lineage: Eukaryota > Metazoa > Platyhelminthes > Tricladida > Dugesiidae > Girardia > Girardia tigrina. Next base: position 29,579 of record MQRK01201042.1, read on the forward strand.
AATTATGTATAACATATTGATAGTTTTAGTCTTTATACTACGTTAAAAGGTAATGGATTAAATAAAAAAAAATATTAATGTAAAAACGTTAAAATTTATCTTATTCTATTAAAGAACATTTTTCAAAAACATAATTGTGGAAATTTAGTATATTAAAACAATCATTATTGATAGAATATTTATTTTATATCAAAAACCAAATATCAAGATCAGAAAACAAATGAAATTTTTTCATATACATCATCTAACACTTCTTTCAATCTAGCTTCAAGAAACAATATTAGTCTTTGTATCTAATTTAGAAAAGTTCAACAAAAGTATTGATACCAAACACAGGTTATTGAATATCGTTTAAGATCTTGGGATAAAAATCATCATATAAAGGGTGTTTCATAAAGTACGCAGTTTTGTAACTACGTGGGATTTTTTATTTCACGATGATCAGCACTGTTACTATCATTTTTTTTATCTAAAATAAATTTGATAAGAAGACCATTAATCGTTTTTTCTATTTTTTAGCCATGGAACAGTTTAGTATCGAGCGATGTGTTCTTATTATTAGATGAGGAATGCTATGCAGAGACTGTCGTAACAATGCATCTAGCACAACAAAAGTTTTAAGGAATGTCAAGAAATTCGAAGAAGCCACCAGAAAATCACAGGGTCGTACTACCTTATTTTTTGCGTTAAAGACAGTTTGAAATTGAACTCTATGAAGTCCCGTCGTTCTCAACAACTGGTCATGTAAATATTTTCTATGCATTGATTACTTAAAAAAATCATCATATGTACCCCTACAAGATTCAGTTGACACAAAAGCAAAAACCAGCAGATCATCTAGAAAAATCATAGATTATTCATTTGGTCTCCTTACATTCCAAATATTACAACTAATGATTTAGATTTGAGAAGTTAATGAAGTTGAGGGCACCATCCTCATCATCCTTAAAATATCAACTTGCCCAAACTCCATATTGATAAATAAAGATTAATAATCTTTATCCAGAGTGTTTACTAAACGAAAATATCATTCAGTGTTGACCCATACTGTGACAAAGAAGAATAAACTTCTGGGTTACTTCCTAGTACTTGTAAACAAAATTGGCAAAGTTAAAGATGTTAAATTCAAACATCTTTATGACTGCGGTTCTGATCACGATTGCTTAGTTTTTTATGTGCAAAGCCGGTGCAGCATGGAAACCTAAAGGTGTAATGCCTAAAAATAGTTAGAAAGATCTTGGTATTAAGGACTGAAAATATTTATCTGTCCAACTTCAACGCACCATTGTTGATCCTGAACTCGGATGGGATAATACTGCGTTACTGGATAAGTGCACGAGGGTAAAAGGCCCCCGTCTGAAAGAAAATTGGTTACATGGCCATAAAATTGAACTATATGAGCTCATCAACGAAAGATATCATAAAAGGTTGAAATAAACATTACACCCTTCCCCTGAAAATCTACAAAACTGGAGAGCAACGCAGAACAAGGTAGGAAATTGAAGCCAGAAAGGATGATCAATCTCAGCAATGCAATTGAAGAGTCCTAAAAAGCTTTTAATTTCGAGAAAAATGGTATTGGCTATTTTGAACTGCGTATCTTAGGGAATCCGGACACAAAGGTATAAACGCTGTTTACACTGGTACCTTCTATGTCGAATGAGATCATGGCTGGTCACTATTAAAAGCTTTTCAAAGCTCACCCACTCTTCAAGTTGGCAGATATTACTCGATATCATGAAGAATGATGTGTTAGTGTTGATTCTCATGGCGAGGCTGAAATAAAGCTGGCTATATCGTCACCGAGTAATGGGAAGGCACCCGGATCGAATGGAGTGATTGCCGAAGTTCTGAAGTTGGGTGGGAAACGACTAGCTGACAAACAGAAGCTGGATTTTGAACTGGTGTTCATGAATTTCCACCGGCTTGGAGGAAGGCAAAAGTGGTGACACAATTCAAAGGAAAAGGTACAAAATCCTACCCAAACAACTATAGGGGTATCTTTCTCTAAGAAGTTACTGGGAAAGTGTTTGCACCAATCATCGTAAATAGAATCCTACTGGTGATGGAAGAAAGAATATCTCTGGCAATTTGATTTTAGGCCAAAAAGAAATACGTTGCATGACATTAGTATACTCAGGCGTATACATGAAGAATGACTATACAGGAACCAGAAGGTAAATGTGATCTTCATTGATTTGGAAAAGGCGTTTGACAGTGTCCCGTGCGAAATTCCATGGACTTGTCTGAAAAGATTCGGTTTAACCGACAAGATTCACTGTCTTATCAAGTTATTCCATGAGAATTTCATAGCTACTGTTGGAAACAGTAATTTTTCCATGAAAAGAGGTATTAGGTCAATATGTGTGATTTGACTTAGTTTATTCAATTTGGTCTTCGATGAAGTAATCAAAACGGCTATACTGAAAGGATTTAGTAGAGGTGTCACCCTGATCGATGAGCTTCGATTTGATTCCGAGTCAACAGACTTACATATGCAGATGACCTCTCACAGAGTTTACAATTCGTAAAAGGCTGTGACTAAGGTTCGAAGAGTTCTAAACTAGAAAATCACCTCAGAAAATCACAGAATCAGTGACCGTAAAAAGCAACTGATGGGAGAGCGCATTGCTCGCTATTTGGTCTGGGTATTCAACTATCCAGCAGATTTGGCAGAATACAGGGAGAGTCTAAACAAAAGAGGGCTTCTCGACACCGATGAGGAATTTAAACACTTGATCAAAGGAACCATATCTGAGTGCTTGAAAAAGATAGTCAAGCACGAGAAAGAATTTTTGAAAATACTTTAGCCGTATATCAAACTTGTAGCTTGCACATTCCATTCTTGCTATAAAGAATTTGCTGAGCAGAAGAAACTCACAAGACACATTAAGAATGTCCATCTACCCCCGGCGCCGACGACACAGAGAAGTGGTTTTTCATTCATATGTCCCATGGATAACTGCCACAAAAGTTACAACTCTGATGGATGGCTACAACGGCATTTATTAATTGATCACCGAATCCATGGTAAGGGTACTACGAACACCCAAGTAGTACAAAAAGCAGAAATAAAGTGACGTACTGGACGTTTGAACTTGAACGCGAAATATGATACTCCAGTTTCTGTCGGTTTATCTGATGAAGGACTATCCAGGAGTAATCATTAATGTGGTGCTGAGTTTTCGGTTGGATAATATAACGGATAGGGGAGTGTTTCACTGTCAATTTACCCGTCGCACTAAGTGCATTTACACAGCCAAAAGTCTTTAGAATCATAGAATGAAGGAGCATGATTTGTCATTTTTCAGAGGGATCCCGAAGCGTTAACGTGCATTGAAAGCTCGTACTCCTGTATCCGAAGCCATATGAGAGGATTAGAAAACTTTGTATTTGTCAAATGGTTTCTACCCGATACAGAATCTATGATTCACTACACAGTGCTCCAATTTTGGGTATTATTTTTAATACACAGTTATCCGTCACATTCGGGAAGGTCTATTAAAATGTTTTATTAATCAGAACTACAATATTGTTTGCTTTTACTAAACACAATACCTGTATCTGTTTAAAAATTTTCAATTTGTCCTTTATTTTAAATATTATGTATATCTACATATTTTAATAAGATACAAATATTACTATTTCACAATTAGTTTACCGCTTTTGAAAAAAAATGTTTTCAAGTATTTCTGCAGATGATAATATAAATTATCCCTTAATTAAAATGTGTATGACTACGTCATTGAGGTTTTTTTTCGAATTATGAAAATTGTGTCTGTCGAATATGAAAATTATTATTGTGTGACGATTTGGTTTGTTAAAAATTGTTCATTTGAATAAGCAACTTATTGGAGATTGTAAAAACTTTTTCGATATTGTGTATGTAACCTGAAAAAATAAACAATTTTGTTAAAAAATATTGAATTTGAAGTGACAAAGATTTAATTTAATTAAAAACAAAACTCATCCATTAAAAATATATATATTTATAGACAATATATTTCGACGGATCAACCGTCATCTTCAGGTCACTTGTGTTAAATATAAAAATAATGATTTCATAATCGATTGCATGAAATCATGCTACTAAAAAATTCTCAATAAGCTGGTTGAGACTGTCGATTGAATATTGGTATTAGGGCAACGTGGCCTAATTAACAATGCTTCATACGTGATAGTTTTGAATTTGCAGATTCATTTCTAATTATAAAATATAGAATAAATGTGAATTTACGGTTTCTTTTGATATCTCTAGTTTATTTACAAATGTTCCTGGAGCGGAGAATTGCCAATTTTGACCGAACATTTTTGCCATTCTAGTAATTCATAAATAAAAATATAATTAAATTATTAAATTAAGTAATTAATTAAATTCAAAAGAAAATAAATAA
>MQRK01201047.1:3386-15439 GCA_001938485.1 Girardia tigrina
ATATATATATATATATATATATATATATATATATATATATATATGTAAATATGTTGCGTTATGATATATAATTATTTTTTAGAGATTCGTTTGTTTTAACGAATCAGTATTGTTAAAAATTTTGATAACTAATAAAGACAGTTGATCATCGATTTTTGTTAATTATCATAGAAAAATATTAAAACCTTTTTAATTTGAAAAGAAAATTAAATTGTGCTTTTCTGAACGGTGACAAAAATGAAGCTCCGACCGATGGTTTTGAGAAATCGAAAAATAAATCCATTGGATGAAAATTCCGATCGAAAAATATTCTCCGGTGTTACGACAAGAAAACGAGCCGCTCCAAAAGCGCTAGAGAATGCGCATCTCGCCAGTAGAGACGCGGTGAAAGAATTAAAACACATTATGACGAGATTGAAGCCGATTGCAGTGATCGACCGGAATCGGAACCGATGGATATTTCAATCCAAAAAATCGAAACCGAATCCATCGATTACGACCACCTCGTCAAAAATCCGCTAATATGGCCAAAATATTCGGAAATCGACACCGAAGAATCTCAAAAATCATTTTTGAAAATGATTGTCGAAAGACGAAACGCGATTCGGTCTCATTTTAGTGAGTATAGCGAAAATGGATTACCGATCTGGTTGTTGAGTCGGTTTGACAATCATGACGAGTTCATGAATATCGATTATTTAACGAATATCAATGATTACTTGATCGAAAATGAATTGGAGTCGAAAACACAGATGAAACTGGATTATTTGTTCAGCTGCTTCCTGATAGAACGCTTGCTCATAAAAAAGAAACCTGCCGCGGGTCAAAAGGCTAAAACGACGAATCACTGTATTGTAATGCTACAATTCTAACAAAATCGACAAAAGGCAACTGCTGATAATTGGAAATTCAGCGAAACCCCAATGCGTCAAGAACTTTAATGTTAACTTTTACTGCACTTAGAAATCTAACAGCAAAGCATGGATGACCTCGAACATCTTCTAAGAATGGTTAATGCAGTTCAACAAGCAGCTTGTTTTTGAACGACCACGTATCCTTTTGTTATTAGATAACACCACTTCACATCGCGTACAAAATTCTGGCCTTAGCAACATAAAAATTCACTTCCTTCCATCAAATATGACTGCCAATCTGCAATAACTAGATAGTAACATAATCAAAAGTTTCAAGTCTCATTATCGCGAGCTGCAACTCCAAAATGGTGGAATTAGTAGATGCCCATCTATCTACAGAATTACGTCTGAACAATGCAATAAGCTATTGTAAAATGGCCTAGGATTCTGTGAGTGTAGATACCGTTTGAAACTGCTGGAATAATACTGGTATTCACTTCGCTTCAAGTGCCATAGTCGATCCTATTGATTACGGAAATCTGTTTTGTCGCATTCAATACGTTTTTACTGTTTCATCTGAGAACTTGATGGATGAAAGTGAGTTTCAACGGATTGATGATTCACAGGAGAAAGATCGAACTTACCGATGACAATTTTCTGGTGTCTACTGCAACAATAGGAAAGAACTCATTGAGAATGATGATGCTGCAGGGAATACACGACTACCATCTTTAAAGGAAGTCAGAACAGCTGCTCAGGCAGTTTTATTTTTTCTAGAGCACTCTAAGAGTGCTACATCTGAAGATGTTGACTTATCCACCAAATTGCTACGTCGTATTTATGCAATAAGTAAGAGAGGGATAAATCAAGTTGTCATCACGGACTTCAAGAAAATGTTGTGGCTTCTTTAATAAATAAAATATATATTATTTGTTTTAGATTCATCACATCGTTTGATCATCTATTGAATAAAAAAATGAAAAAAATATTGTGTTTTTGTACTTAGTTAATGTTTGATCAAATTTTTATTTTAGGCTAACTCGATACAACGCCACCCTCGCCTTTATTTTACATAAAATATATCTTCTATATTTATTAGTATTTGATATTGTCCAATCAGAATTCTGATAAAAGAAAATTTCTGAGTTTGATACAGACGATTCATTTACTTTTGAATGTTTTAATAATTGTTCTTCAATGGACGATCCGCCTGATGATTTTCTGTCAAGAACTAAACATTTTGGAAATATTAATGAAATAAATTTTTACTGAAATGATTTTTAAGTTATTATTTGATAATATTGTATTTTTCCAATAATTTTTAAATTTAAATAAATAGCTAAATAATTTTTCCCTTTTAAAATAACCTTATAAAAAATAACATTAAAATAGTTACTAACATATATAACTGCTAATGATTGAAAATGAATTTCCGAAACATTTATAATAATTGATTTCCTAAAAAGCCTTTAACAAAATTATTTTTCAAATATATATATATATATATATATATATATATATATATATATATGATTTTAGTATTTTTTTAAAAGATATGGAGTTGTCCCTTTTCAAAGTAACTCTATGACATTAGTGAAAACAAAGTCCGATACTGTATTACCGAACTTCTGATAATTTATTTATTTATTCATACAATCTACTGATTTTGTGATAAGTCGTCTTTACATAATTGTATATTAGTTTTTCGTGTAGTTTAACTAAATAGTTTGCATTATTCTTCAGTTTTGCTTGGAAAGGAATAAATAGTTTCTCATGAGAATGGTTTCATTGGGGAATTTTTCAATGATTAGCAAAAGTTCTACATCAGCTGTAACCAATTTAATGCAGTAAATGGTAAATTTTGTTTCGAAATATAAATTCTGGTATGATCATTCGGCAATGATTATTTTCTAGTGCCTTTATACTAATGAATTAATTTATACGATTTAAATTTTTTAAATAGATTTTCTGAAATCTATATTCCTTTAAATGAAAATTTTCTATGATCTATGTGAGACAAGTGTTTTTTTTGTTTGACAAAGAATATATATTGTAAAATGTATTAAAATTTAAATGATACGTTGTTCATTCGAAAATGTCTCGGACTTCATGTGAAAAATAGCAAAGCAATTAAAGTACTTGCATCTAACAATCAATAAATAATAGCTAAGAATGCATATCAATCACTTTTTATGTACCCACAGTCATCAGGTATTAACTTTCAATTTTAGTGCCAGTTTGCAAAATACTTCAATGAAGATAGCGTAATCTTTTTTTAGTAAACCAGTCATCAATAGACTTTTTGATATATGTATCATTATTTATCCCACCCATATTCCTTTTCAGATGATTAAATAAATAAACTTTTGAAAATGCAAGACGAAGGCTTTTGAACACTGCAGTCTAAAAAGGTCACAATAAAAAAATTTAAAGAATGTGCGAAAACATTGTCAAAAAGCAGTCAAATTGGCGAGTTTCTTTTTTCTACATTTTTTAAACATAGATAATGCTGTCAACAGAAAATCTCAGATGTTTTTTCAATGCGAAAGTCTGGATATTAAATTTAACGGTGATTTTTTTATCAATTAAAATTCACTTGTAAATGAAGGCTAAAATAAAATTCATTCAGAGTAATAATGTCCAAAGAGTTCAAATTGACAGTAGTGTATTTCACACGTCTCTCCTTTCTGGTGTAAGAAATTTTCACACAAATCAAAAACAACTTCTGAGCCAAATCATTTTTTGATGAATTATAAACTAATATTTTGAATATTTCTTCACAGAAATTTGCACTATCTGATCAAAATTTAAATAGTCCTGATTTATAAATTGCTTCTTTTTCTTAAAGTCAGAGATCTATTCAATTATAGTTGATCTCATAATTGTCTTTGTAATTGTAAGCCATATCATAAACTAGTAAATCAAAAAATTAAATTTTTGTATCCATTCTTTATACCGCAGAACTCTACTTTGCCAACAAAGATTTTAAAATTTAAAAGATTTAAAAAATTTAAATTAATAAATACATTGAAAATTAATATAAACTACTTATAATTCTTAAATAGATACGTTGCAATTACTATTTTTCGATAACTCCGAATTTTCCGTTTTTTCCCATTTTGGGATCTCAAAAAGTTTTTTTTGATCAAATTTTTACATAATTATTTGTTGTCATCGAGAATGAGTAAGTATGCAAAGTTTGAAGAAAATTGATTGAGTAGAAGGCCTTCAAAAACAGGTTTCTAAATTCCAGGGATACATATATATATATATAAAATAAATTAATAAAAAGAATGGAAAAACAAATAAAATTTTATCACTCTTCCATATTTGCTTTGAAGTCTCACATTCTTGTATCCAAAGCCGTGTGAGTGGATCAGAAGCTCTTGTATTTTTTGAGGTTTACATCCAATAGAGTTTATGATTGATTACCCTGTGCTCAGTGTTAGGGGTTTTAAATGAAGTTTTTGGAAAATTTTTAAATTGAAAATCATGTTTATAGATTGGTTAAAATAATTTTACACAAGTTTTAGAAAATCAATTTTAAAAAAAGTGAAAGTCCAATTAAATTGAATGTGTATAATTTAAGTTCAAAATCAAAATGGAAATAAATATTTTTTACAAAAAATTAATTTACACGGAAAGCTATATTAAAGCCATATTATGTGTTTTTATAATTAATGTTTGGTAAAAAAAACTAAAATGGAATAAATATTTTTCTAAAATTAATTTTACAATAGATTAAAGAATAAATCTCGACACGACGCCCTCTTGAGGAGTAAATTAAAATGGTACTCCTCTGCGCACAATTATGAAGAGGCACGAAGACAGTGGCATTTTCATTATGCTACCTCGCCTCAGTGTTTGAGCGATTTCAGCAGACTGGAAGTGTTGAAGATCTTCCCATGTCAGAACGCCCAGCTACATCTACAACGTCTGAACTCATACAAGTTCAAAAATTGATTGCCGCAGGATCCTTCAATGTATCTCGTGGGTCAGCAACTCTTGACTTGCCACGAACAAGATACCATCGCACTGCTTGTGAAACTTGATTTTAAGTCCTACTGTCCGCAACACGTTCCAATGTTAAGCGATTGCGACTTTGAAAGGCGAGAAGAGTTTTCCAAATGATTGTGGACAGATTCGATGCCGACCCTCACTTAATTGACCACATAATGTGGACAGATGAATCTTTGTTTCACTTATTTGGAGCAGTGTCACGACACAACAATGTTCGATGGGGTCCAAAAAATCCATACACTCAAGAGCAGATTTTAAATTCTCGCCAGGGAGTTATGGTGGGATGTGGAGTAACTTCGGCGTGTGTCTTGGGACCTTACTTTTTGTATAGTCAAGGCTGATGCCAATCTACACCTATTAAAAACAACTGCGTGGCCTTTTGCGAAATAAAAGATGCTTACCTTCCAGTATGACGGGGCTCCTGCTCATTACGCAGCTTTAGTACGCAGTTGGCTCAACCAAAAGTTTCTTCAGTGGTAAATCGGTAGAAGTGGTTCAATGGAGTGGTGGTGTCGTTTATCTGACTTAACTGTGTGTGATTACTTCCTCTGGGGCTACCTGAAGGAGCATGTCTACCGCAAAAGGCCTACTACCATTGCTGAGTTCCAAGACTGCACCATTAAAGAAATACTACATGACATGGTCAAAAGAGCATGCTATGCAGCGTTTGAGCGGTTTGAACAGTGCACCTTGCAGGGAAAACAGCTGCAAATGTGATCTCATTCAGAACACTCTCTGTATATTGGCAGATACAGCTGTAATATTAACTTTGCATTTTCTTTCATTTTGTCAGATATGAATACAAAATAATTTCCTCTCATTACTTTTGGAACACCCTATATACACTATTATATGTAACAATTAAGGGAGTTTTATAACATTGTAATGTATAGCTAGAAACTCACCCTTTAATCAAAATATACTTGCGTCTTGAAAAAAAAACTGTCATAAGTAAATTCAAATTTAATTTTGGGAATCACAGTTTATAAATATTCTTTTTGTTTCTTTCTTATTAGTTAATTCAAAAATAATTAAAAAATGATTTAGGAATAGAAAAGAAAAAAAGATATTTATGAAATCGAGACACATTAGGAAAACTTATTGAGGGGTTTAGTTTTTTTGAGTTTGGTTTCCTAATTCTTTTAAACTAATTGACTTCCTAGAAAAAATTATATCTTTTCAGTTTGCTTTATTTTTTATTGTCAAATAAAATTATTTACTTTTTATTCATCTAAAAAGAGCGATGTAAAATATAATCTAAAATGAAAGTAAATGAGTTTGATTTGAGTTGATTTAAAATTCAAATTAATATTTAATTTATTATTTGATATATGGAATATAAATTATTCTCTTTTAATTATTAGAGAAAAAATATTTTGTTTCCTATTATAAAAAAATCTATTTTAAATTAATTATATTTTCATATTTTGAAATTTTAATTAGATTTTTATTAAATATAAAAAAATGTATTTTTTATCAAGAATGAAAATAAATATAATATATTTGATAAATGAAAAGGAAAATAGTATTTAATATGCATTATTTACAATGACTTTCATTGTGAAAGAATTCCTTTGGGAATTGGATTTGCTTGTAAAGGAAAATGAGAGAAATTAATCCCTCATATTTTATCAGGAACTCATGTAATGGAAGGCAGTGCAAAATTTGTTATTACAGCAGTGGGCATAAATTCGCAAACCGGTCAAATATTCAGTCTTTTGGGAGCAGTAAAAAATAAAAGTTATTTATTATTTATTGTATATATTTTTGTTTACTTTCTTTAGCTTTCGTTTGAAGTATGTTTAATACTATTTTTAATACTATTAAAATTTACGAATATAAATATAAAATTCGAAAGCCAATTAAAATTGTTTATTAATTTCGACGGATTAACCGTCATTTTCAGAATAATTCAATGTTATTAATTCAATACTATTTTTTAAAAAATGTACTTATATACTACCGGTAATGATTATGCAATCAATACGTCATCAATAAATCATTTAAAAACCCTCAATAAAGTTGTCGAGAGTGCATTTTGAACGTTAATTTTAGGATTCAAAGATCTTATATATAGCGCTTCACATGTCAATCTCTTCCAATAATTCTTAAATTGAGTGCACAGAATTCTAAAGTTATGCATGTTTATGTCCCTTTTAAAATGTTTACTATGTCCAGCGGTATTACTTCCCCTTTCCTTACGACTGTGTTTCTGGATTCCCTTTCAGAGATGACGCGAAGTCTCTCCAATGTATGTGGCATAACTCTCATTGCATGTATATTGGTAAATGAGATCGGAACACAATCCTAACGGTGTTGAAGATTTATTACTAAACATACTTTCAATTTTTGGGGTACGGGAAATTATTTTTACTGCTTTTAAAATTGAATTTTTAAATGTTTATAAACCTTCTGAATAAGGTACGGTTAAAACATATACAAGTTCTAAACTATTTTTATTAGTGTAATAAGATTGATCTTGATCTTGAACATCTGTAAGGTTATTGTTATTATTTTTTCAAAATCCACGCTTTTTTTAATAATTCATTATTAAAAAATTAAAAAAAAACCCTTCAACTTTAGATTTGAGTTATTTATTAATTTTCTATTTAATCCAATGTTTTGGACCAAACTTTAATAAGTTTAATTCATCGTCAGATAATGTAATTTTACTTAAATTTAAAACCGTATTTTAGAAACGTTGACAACACATAAGTAAAATTAATAAGCCAAACAAGTGTTATTTTTTTATTTAATTTCGAAAGTTTAACCGTCGTCATCAGAACAACAACATATCTAGCCATCTATTCCGTCTTAGGATGGATAATCCTACTTAAAATACAATAAATTCACATAGTGCAGTACAACATGGTTAGAAAATTATGATTTAAGTTACTAAATGAATCTCAATGTATAAAACAATTAGTTAAATAATGACGTTAAGATATTAAACCTCTGAGAGTTAATCAGGATAAATCCATACATTGAAGTAAAATTACTGTGAACATTATTTTCGATCTTAATAGACCTTTATCTGAACCGTAATTTGCATGATCGAGGAACTGGAAACACTCTTGTAGAAGGAACTTCAACCTCTTACGGCCTAAATTGAATATCGAGAGCATTTCTTATGTGTTACGCGATGATGCGATATAAAGTATCAATTTAATGAGTTCAAAATTTCTTATTTTTTATCCATATACATTATTTATTTATTCATCTATTATAATAAATTGCATGTATAAGAAATTAATTAGTAGAACATCAATCTGTGTACAATTAATTATTTTCAATACAAAATTCAGAAAAAAATGATTAAAGAATAATTCCTAATTATCAATTCTTTATTTAAAGGAAATATACAAATGACTCTAGGTCTGATTGTAGATGTCTTGTGGCTCTTTTGAATTGTCTTTCAATAATTCTCATTTAATCTGTTTCGTTTGTATCACAAAGACTTACATAACTATTGTTGAAAATATTTCAATTATAATATTTTCCATTATATTAATAGAATAAAATTATACATTATAAATTATATTATATTGTACTAAAAGATTTTTTGTTTTAAATAGCATTAGAATGTGTCTTGGCCGATAGGAATGGTACCCCGACAAATGCACGCACGATAAAAAATGGATTGCATAATTAATGAGTAATGAAAAATTTAATATAATGGATTGCAACAGGTGAGCTGCTTCCAACGATACTCCTGTTGTGATGTTCAAAATAATTTTGATCTTCATGGAAATTGGTCAAATGAGATTGTGTCGGAAGACTAAGGAAAAAACCAATGGACAGTATAGCGTTGAAAATTTTTGTCAAATTATTTTGAACATCACTACAGGAGTTTCGCTGGAAGCAGCTCACCTGTTGTCATCCATTATATAAAACTTTTAAAACAACTACTCATTAATTATGCAATTCATTTTTAGTTCATCTATCGAGTCACGGATATAAATAATCTTTTATTTGAAAACAAAATATTTTTGATATTACGCAATTTTCAGTTTTGAAAAAAAAGAATTATAACAGTGATCCGTAACTATTTGTCCTTGGCGCACCGATTTGTCATAAGACGATGCTAGGGGTGTCGCTGCATATGCATAAAAATTCTTTTTTGAAACAAAAACAAAAAGACTTCAATAAGTTTCGCAATCTAAAGAACCTGACGTTTTCATATATAGGTATATACTTTCGCTTATACTGTCACTTCAAAGAGATATTTTCAATAAAAATTTAAAGAACATACACTGCTTTTAAATATAGTGATTAGTTTAATGTATACCACAGATAGATGTGGTTACAGGAAGACCCATTGCTGTCATTTGCATTCAGTGTCAATGATCAGGACGTTGGGCAGTTTACATAAATTCACATATTTTGCTACGTTCTTCATCGACATTTTAACCGAGTGATTCATTGCTTAAAGTGGTATTTTAATACAGATGTCTAAGAGATTCATACTCCTTTTTTGATCAATATGAATAAATCAAGGATCATTATTCATTTTAATTGACAATTTAAAATAAATAAAAAAACGATTTCCTCGGGCAGTTCTTTAATTTTATAAGTAAAGGAAACTTTGGCGCATTTTGGCATCACTAAATACACGGATACACGTGTTAATTAAACGTGCAATTTTAGCTGGTGATGTGCTTATTTTCCACAAAAAAATAAATGCACTGCACGTTGTGCCTGCACTGTGTCTTCCATTTATTCTGAAATATAAAAAAATAATTAATTCACAAAACAGCCAACTATATTTATACATATAGTTAGTCAATCACGTCTATTCTATTTTCTAATTGGTTGAAATTTATATGACCACACAGACAGGGCAGTAGGTAGTCGTAACACATACACATTCAGCTATAGTGATTTACTTTTTTCCACGAACTTTTGGAATACCCTTCAATTTAGCATTTTTTTAGCAAGAAAATTCACTTGATTTTCTTAGTTTCTGTCAATAAATTACAAAAGTTATATTTTGAGGTATTTTAAAAAGTATTTTTAATAAAAGGTTCGACTTTGTCATTATTCAATTACCATTTGTAATATTCCATGTTTATTAAAAAACAATTTAGATTTTTAAAAACCTAAAAATTGTTCTGTTTTCCTTCTGTAAAATAAAGAATTTAGATTTCCTTTCTGAAACGTTGAAGGTGTTGGTTTAATTGAAGAAAGGACAAAGGAAAAGAAAAAATGTACTCAATAATAATATTCTGATATAATTTGTAATTGGGTTTCGTTTTTTATCAACAAATCTCAAATTTAATTAGATTTATGAAATCAGTATTTTTGTTAACTGAAAGAAAAATAATTGCTAAAACACTTCAGAGAAGAAAAATATTAATGTTGAATTTTTTAACTAAATATTATTATTAAAAAGTTATAAATATTATTTTGAAAGTCAGAAATCAGATTAAATGAACAAAACAGTTCTTTGGATGCTATTTTCAAACAAATCATCCTTTTTGCCAACAACATAGTTTGGTCCCATAATTCGTACTTTTTGTCCAGTAGCTACTTTACTATCAAAGACACGACCGAAAGCATAGAATTTTAATCTGACCTTGGACTGCCATGTCCATCTTGTTCATGAACAAGACTGGTTTGATTCTCTCATTGATCGCTTGTCTCAACACGGTCTCTGTTTGGACGCAGGTACCGGAAACACAATCGACGACGACCAATGCACAAAGAGTGACTCGGACAGCGGCTGTCACTTCACTGCTGAAGTCAACTGGACCGGGCGAATCAATCAGATTGACGAGGAATCCTCTTTCGATGGTCTTGGCGTCCCTCATGTCGACTTCTTGGATGTCAAAAAAAGAAATTTATTAATTTTCAGTGTTTCTGATAATTAATAATCGCTTTTTTAAAATAAATTTATAAAAAAATTATCGAATTGTTTAAAATTTTACCGAGTTTGTTAAAAATAATAATTTTTAAAAATAATTTTTACTTAAGAATTAAAATATTTTAAATACATTATTTCAGGCCAGGAATAAATAATTTCATTTTTGAAGTGAAATGAACCTCTCAACAATAAAAAATGTTTGTTAAGAATATTTGAAATGTTTAAATAATGGACATTTTTAAGTTGTAGTTCTTCATAGAATTCATAATCCAATTCAAATAACATAATGTATAAATGTGAATAAATTGAAATTAAATTGGCAAATTATCAAATAAAAAATTCTTAGGCCAATCCAAGTTTATTAATTTCGACGGTTTAACCGTCATCGTCAGAACAAATGATTTTTCAAACGAAATTTACTTAAATAGTGCAGCTATTTATTATGTAATCAATACGTGATCATTACATCATTTAAAAACTCTCAACAAAGTTGTAGAGAATGCAGATTGAACATTAATTTTAGGATCCAAAGATCTTATATATAACGCTTCACATGTCCCTCTCTTCCGATAATTTTTAAATTGAGTGCACAGAATTTACGGAGATGACGTGAAGTCTCTCCAATGTATGTGGCGTTACACCCATTACAGGTATATTGATAAATGAGATCCGAACACAATCCTAATGGCGTTGGAGATTTATTACCGAATACTTGTCTTCCTGAGTTCTATTTATATGGAAGAAAATATATTCATTGGTACTGTCAAATGCGGGATTTTTTTGCGATGAGTATGAATAATCTGATGCCCCTAAAAAAAAGGAAATAGCGGCAAACCGGAAACGTTTGAGAGAAATGTTAGAGAATAGAAAAAAGTGCTTTGTATAATGGACTTATAGAAGCATTACAAATGAGAGCATTTGGTCTGGTGAAGTTTTGGATCCGACAATGTTTAGAACAGGCCACTGATCATATTAAACTAAACCCGTGAATTACAGTGACTGAGTTTTAATTAGTATTTCCAACTGTAGTGAAGCATCTGTATGAAAAAATCCTACGTTATCATAACTGTTTTTTATCAAATAACGCAAAAAGTCAGTTCTCATGAAAAACGGATGAAATGTCGTCGAATCGGAAACCGAAGTCTTAATATCGTTTGGATAATTCTGATAACTCTCCAATTTATAGTCGTTAAGTAGCATTGATGTGGACAATGCCACCGATCGACCGCGTGCTGAAATGCGACAGCGCAATATTTGCTCGTCGATCAATAAAGATTACCATATTTCGGTGGCGTTCATATTTTTGAAGGGTCGCC
>MQRK01201050.1:0-14104 GCA_001938485.1 Girardia tigrina
AACGATACACCTACTATTTGATTCCACCTACTATTTTAATAGTAGGTGGAAAATTTTTTGAAAACTTCATTACACCTACTATTTCATGTCTACCTACTATTTGATGTTATCCGTTAGTTTCAACATTGGAAGGTACCACAAATATTGACTGAGTCAACTTGAAGACAGTCATTTCAATGCCAGTTATTATTGTATATATTAAGTGTAAAACATTGTTCTTTTCGATTTACCATTCTTGCAAGAGATGGGAGGCCAAAATTAAAGTGGCGAACAATTTTTTCAAATTGCAATCAAATAACAAATAGGAAAGTCAGACGCGAGTCCTTTAGAAACCCATCTGGACTACCGCCTTACAGATCTAACTGTGTTAGGAACATTCAGATGCACGTTTCGCGGATGTATAAAGTCCACGTACACAGCCAAAGGGATGCAGAATCATGGGACTACTATCCATGACTGGTCGTTTCTGACTGGATTGCCAAAGCGTGCCCGGAAGCGAAAGGCTGACGTCCCCGTAGAAGGCCTATCGAGGAGCTTATAGACGTATTTTTTTGGGTGGACTATCTTAAGAGTCTTTAGGCTATATACCATTCTTGCAAGAGATGGGAGGCCCAAATTAAAGTAGCGAACAATTTTTTCAAATTGCAATCAAATAACAAGTATTATTTAAACAAAAGTAAATTCGGAAAATATTTGAACGTGTTTTTTCACTCATAATTAATGTCAAATTTGTTTTGCATATTTGCGATTTGGCTCTTGGCTTTGAATTGTGGACTTTTAGTTGTTGTGGGAAAAACACAGGAATACAACTGAGTGCTATGAATTCCAATATTTAACAATTAACACTTTTTAGTTTCTGTAATTTAATTTCACACACAACGTACTCATCGTCAAAGCAATTTATTATCTCGTCTTTTAGTCTATTTAACAGCGCATTTTTGACCAAGCGGTCTATTTTTCTAAAAAAAACAGCTGTGTTGTTAGGATCTTTCTGATAATGCAGCAATTTTTTTCCAATCCATTACGGCTTATAGAACGCTAGTTTTAGCTGATCCTCAGAATTATCAGCTTAACCCCTGTGTTCTCAAAGGCTTCCATAGAATCTTTATTTATCATTGATTAAATAAATGGCTGTAATTTTTATTAATTTAAGTTGTTTCAAAAAAACTTCTTCAAGGAGAAATAAGTTCTCCAGACTTTTTTCCCACATGGAACCTCTCTGGAAGTATATGGTTTTTAAAAGAATCTGCTTGTGTTGCTACCATGTTAAGTTGATTATTTGTTTCAATTTTCTAAATTAAAAAGACATAAATAATTTTTAGAATTTATTAAAAATCATATTTAATATAAATTTTCTTTATTTATTTTACACATTTTTTAATTTACATTTTTATTTGAACATAAAATTTTGATGTATCACTTTATTTTAGAAAATTAAAAAATTATCAATAACACTCTCTTACACATACGATCGCCAAAATTGGAGATTTTGTTTGGCAGTGACTGTTGATGATTAATTGACAACAAAATTACTTTTGAGATATATATTATTGTGACCAAAACGGCCGGCATCAAAATGACTGGGGTCATAATGGCTAGGTTTTAAATATCAAAACGTCGAGACATCCTTATTTCAGTTTCGTAACTCATGAAGCAATTATTTGTTGTTGATTAGGTCATTTAAATATTTGAAAACATTTGTCAAAAATTTTATAAAAGAGCTAGAATATTAATTTTCGGATCAATCGACCTGATTAATTAAAACCACGCGAGTATAACTATCCAAATAATAAACGTTTGAAATTCAGTTTTCAATTTATCGTTTAAAATTTAAATTATGTTGAATAATTTTGTAATAATATTTATTGATGCATGACAAAAATGCAACATTAAAATGTTTAGGGGAATCTTTTTATTTATATATAAATAGTATTTATTAGTGGTTTTTGGGACATCGTCGGAATTATTAGTAGCAGACATTAAAACTTTTATTATACCACAAAAAATGTTTAAATCTAATATTTAAACAAATTTATTTTTTTTGAGAAACTATTTGGTTTATAAATCTTAAACCGATATAGATAAAAATACATATAAATATTCATATTTGATTTTTTTATTACTTCTATAATTTTAAATTACGATAACACTTTAAAATATTTAATCGTTTCATTTAATTTTATTACTTTTTTAAAATCGTTTTACATAAAAATTATACACTTTTTTTTTACTTTTTATATTATATTAAAACTCTCAAAAAAATTTTATTAGCAATTTAATTGATCTTCTTAATTTCAGTAATTTTATTTTTTCGAATGTTACATATTTAAATATATAAAAATTTTAATTTGTACATATTTAATATAACCTTCTTTCAAAAATATTCCTAACATTTTTAATTCCTAACAGTATTTTTGGTTTATAAAACATCCACCAAAATAGTTGAAATATATTAATGAATTATTAAACAAAAAAAATTTTTAACCTTAAAATAGTATCAAAATCTGGCTTCAAAATTTTAAATATTTATTGTTTCTCTTTATTTTTTTAGTAAAAAAATCATGATTTGAGCGACAAAACAGAAGTATCAAATTTATGATTTTAAAATAATTTGAAACATTTTAATCAGATTATTTCATTTTTTTAATATAATATATGATGATATACATCGTTCTTTTAGTCTCCAGGTTGCTCCAGAGACTTTCCGGTGAAAGAAGAGTCATGATGGTACTGGACTAACTTTTGAATTAATTCTGAGTTCATTTATGTTCGAATTATTTTAATTCTAATTTTTTAATTAAATATTCGATATTGGTATATCAACAAAATAATAAAAAAAGAAATCTTATCATTTCAATGATTTGATAAAAAAATAAAAATTTTTAAAATCGAATTTTAATTCTTGTCAAAAAAATGATTTTTGACAAAAAACTTTTAGATCCTCGTCAAAACAATAATTAACTGCAAAATATTTCAATTTTGAAAACAAATAATCAGTCGAAACATATTTCAACCTTTCAAAACAACAATCAGTGGCAAAATATTTCAATTTTTTGAAGCAACAATCAGTGACGAAATTTCAAAGCCATAAATCTTTTAAAAATGAAATGAGCAATTCGGACACTCAACAATTTTTAGGTAAATGCGTTCAATCCTCATATCCAGACAAAGAACTCTTTGTTTGTGTATGAATTCATAATAATAATGTTATTTTTATTATTTAATTTAATTTCTTTTTTATTTCCTTTTAATTATTTAATTTATTTTGTTTGTCCTTTCCATAATTTGTGTGGATCCCTGAATGAGATAGCGGACACTCTGATACAATACTAAAATTCAACTGTTTAGGCAGTTTAACACCGAATAAAAGCGTTAGTATCGGCGGGTTTTTTTACTGTTTTGATGTAATGAATTAAAACTGTTTAAACAAAGTACAATCAAAATTTTTTGTCATTGAGCAAAAGTGCCCGATTGGTACATAAATAAATTCGCCGCAATGATGTATCGGCCCGAAGGCGTCCTTTACACCGGCCCTGGTTTCCACAGGGGTTTTTTCAGTAGCGGCCTACCCCCGCACTTATCACTTGGGTGAACGTTTCCGCCAAGCCCGACACTTTCACTCACTGCATCCTTAATAACTCATCATCGAAGGTCGTCTTCCTTCTATGATGAGTTTTCTTCATCCTCCGATGAATCTCCACTCGTCTTCCTATCTAGATTGAAGACTAGCTCATCGTCAGATGGATCATTTTATCCTGCTTGATCCTCAACACATAATACTCCCCCCTGTTGCACTCCTACTCTGTAACTATAAGATTCTACGAGTGCTTCCAGGGCGGCTGGATCAAATTCTTCTACACCCTCAGGAATAGCATGTTCATATTCCATCTCTTCCATCGCTAACATGCCTTACTGAGGTTCTTGGATCTCTTCTACAATAATCTTATTTATTCTCTGGATCCCGCTGGGGACTATACCATCACGGTGATAAGACCATTGTGCTGCTGAGTATTTCACATTCGATACTGAGCAGCCAATTGCAATCTGTCTTATCACCTTTGGTTGGATCTTTAGAGTTGTCAGTATGTCAGTGCTCCTTTTCGGCCACGTCCCTAGGCACCCTACCTGGAGGGTGAGCACTGTCACAGTCGTTTCTGGCATTGCTGCCCTGCAAGCATTAGCAAGAACCTCGTAATGATCGAGGTTCATTTGGTTGGTATTCTCCATGTTCTTCTTCGTATCATACGGACACTTGACATCTATCAGGTATAAGATCTTCGATCCAGGGACGTATACCTGAAAATCAACCCGGAGTGTAGATGGAGCACACTCAACATTTAAAATCATAATTAAAATTCCAAAATAAGAACAATTAAAGTGATTTTGTTAAACAAATCTTTTTTTTATAAAAAATGGTCATCGACCGAACAGCAACGCAACAGATACATATTTAATTATATACATATCACATCAATCAAGCTGAAAAATCAGCAATAGCATAATTCAAAATTAATAAAATAAAAACAGATTGAATCTTTAGAGTTTTAATTACAATAAAAGATTTGATTTTGATTGAAAGACTGTCTTTGGGATAAGAAATAGGAACATTTGAATATAAATAAGAATACGAAATTACTCTCAAGACTAATTTAGATATTAAATTACCTTATCATTAGTGCTGTATTATTAATCTATCTTATTGCAGTGGATAAGTAGGAGGAATATTTAAAATTTTGTATGTTGAAATTGGCATATTAAATTTTGTTCGAAGGTGATTTACATTTAAATGTTAACAAAAGATATTTCCAAATTTAAACTATTAAAAATAAATTATTGATTTTGCCTTAGTAAAAAGTTCGATATAAACTGACGAAAGTTTTGTTAAGCGTTATCCTACAGACAATTTGAATTGTGATAACAATAAAAATGTCGAAAATAATATTAATGTTCTAATATTCAGTCAATTTACATTTTTACTGACTTAATTTAAATATTTGCATAATCCCTTTATTCATTTTATTAGAATTATTTAATTTCAATTACTAATTAAATTTAAGGACTCTCAAAAGCTTCTGTCGTTAGCCATCATTTTTGGGACTGTTGAATCAAATATTCCTGTAAGACAAAGTTGTATGTTATTTAATTATTCTGCAAAACGTATTCTTAAACCTTTGTCTGCTATAACAAAACCAAAAGGCAAGTACAAGACAAATCCGCTAGAATTTCATATTTTAAAAATATAAGATATAGTAAAAAAGTTTTACGGAAATAAATTTAGATCTAATAGAAGGATGAATGTGCTACATATATTGCTCTTTCTAATACAAATTATATACAACTGTAATTTGTACTACAAATAATTTATACATTTTGTTTTTCTCACTATTTTTAAAAATGAAAGAGTTGTCATAATTTTATAAAAAAGTATGTAATGAGATCTAATAATACCTTTAAAGGTTGGCTGGTGGTTCGTCTTATTCAAGTGAATCATGTCACCTACCCTGCAACGGTATCCTATATGCACATATAAACTAATATCGAGAAACTAAATGTAAAATAGGAAAATCTCATTCATTCACAAAATATATACATATATTTGAAACATATTTTCGGACTAGATGCCATAGATTCTCTCTTGAGATAAATTCATCAAATATACAATAAACGAATAATATCTATTTTAAATATAAAATAATCATTGAATGAATTACATAAATCACGAAAAATCATTAAGTATTAATAATTTCAGTTTTTTTATATAATCGTTTCTCTTTTAACAAATTAGTGAGATATTCCACAGAGCTACCATGCAGATGGATGGTCTCGCTGGCGCCCCCCTCCCCGCTGTACTGGATCACAAGGTCATCTGGAATTGATACATAATCATTCATTTTTTATTAGTATTTAATTAAATTGCTTTTAAGAAATAAGCATGTTGATAATATTAAATAATTATTGTTAGATTTCTGTTAAATCTAGCATCAATATATACATAGAAAACTTTTCATTAAAACAATAAAACGGAAGGAAAACAATTAAAAATCATTACAAAAAACAAATCAAACTGGAACAAACTTATAGTTTCAGTTAACCATTAAGTTCCTTTTAATAAAACTTATTTTAATTAATTATCAATAAAAATAATATAAATAAAAATAATATTATAATCTATTATTTATTATAGTAATTAATATACATTATGATTATCACAATTATTACTATTTGATATTTATTATTATTATTATTAAGGAATGTAAAAAACTATAGCGAATTATATACTTGATTAAAAAAACCGAACACCGTTTTGTAAAATTCATTATCATTAATTTTGTAATGGGTGTAACACCACATACTTTGGAGAGACATCTCGTCATCTCTGCAAACGGACCAAAGAGCAAAGTCGATTGGATAATGAGAACAGATAACAGAGCGGGCGCAGCAATTGCGTGGCTGCGACACTTCAGCGTTGGGGGCAGACTCTGGGTCGTGGAGAGAAAATTATTTTATCTCACCCGATAGATTCCACAGATACTGCTCGTCATCTTTAATCCCCTATATTTCTCTTGGTTTTAAAACAGTAAATCGAATATTGAATTTATTTTCCATCGCATTCATTTTTATTTTTTCATTCATATTTATTTTAACAAAATACGTGTTTTGTGATTGGAAAACAATGTCTTTATTTTTAAATTTTTTAATAATTTTTTTAAAATAATTTTTATTTAAACTTTTGAAAAGATATTACTTCCGTCACAAAAAGGACAATTTGAATTAATTATCTCCAATCGCCAATTTGATAATTCTGATAATTCAATGAATTTCTCATTTGACCCACATATGGTACAGAATTTACAGCTGTCTGAACAGAGTTCCAATGATTTGTAATATATAATATGATTGCGAGAACATTTGTTCATAAATAGATTGAAATCACAGATCTCTTCACATAACAGGTAACAATGAGGGAACGTAAAGGCAGTCATCGTTTGTAATTGTCGACAGATCTTGTTCACATAATCCCTCCAACAAATATGAGATGCTCTTACTGATTATTAACGATTCAATGCTTCTTATTCTTGAGTATGGAAGAAGATGATTACCGGATTCTGACATCTCATGATTGGCATTCAATTTACACCAGAAAGACATATAAAGATATCTCAAAAATTGGAGGTCGATCAAACTGCTTGAATAATCAATTAGCTTAAAATGAGTTAATTTCATGGAAAACCAACAATATTGACTCCTACTAAAATAAATTCGACGTGATTCTTCTAAGGCATCTTAATTTTTGCTGAAAGGTTTATTATCATTCTTAAGAACGTCGAAAGTTTCAGTCTCCGGAATCAATCAATTCAAAACTATGTCATAGTCGTGTTTGTTTCTTCCTTTACATGATTTAACTGATTGTTTGATGTTAATTTTTACCAAACACAAATGAATGGAATTTGGTGACAAAAGCTAATCGATAAATTCATTGTGGCTTTCGTTTTTGCTCGGCAATTCAAATCGAATTTCAGAGAGTTCCAATCTCATATTCGAAAAGAATGTTTTTCAATAAACATTGCAATATCTGCATCCCGGTAACAATGTTTAGGTCCTTTAATGGAAACATAAGAGGAAAGACGATTCATTTTTTTTTAATAATTTCATTACTTGCAAAACAGGAAGCAATATTGTTGAACATAACTTAAAATGTATAAAGAAAATCGAAAAAATTGATTTTCAAATTCTATGTATTCGATTTAAAAATTACTGGGAGAGAGTAACGTGTGAGACCTTATTAATTAGGTCAATGGATCCAAAAATCAATATCCAAGCTTCACACTCAACTTCTCTGTTAACCAATTTCAAATAGAGCATTTCTTACATAATTGTTTACAAAATCACCATTTTCATATATAAACTGCAAAAACTAAAGTTAAATTAATCTGACTATGGCGGCTAATCCGCCAAATATTAATAACAATAAATTTTACAAAATTTCGTTTGGTTTTTTTAATCAAGAATTATTATTATTATTATTATTATTATTATTACATAAAATTTATCTGAAAAAATATCTGACTTTAATTAATTGTAATTATATCCAGTTAAGCATTAAGTTCCTTTTAATAAAATTATATAAATTAATTATAAATAAGAATAAAATAATATAAATCAAAATACTACTAAACATATTATTTATTATAATATTTATTATACATTATTATCATATTTATTACATTATGATATTCATTATATATTATAATTTTTATTATTATATAATAACATGATCAGAAAATATATCTACTTTTCATTATATTGCAATTATATCATGAGAATGCATTATTCAGATTAATTTGTCTCGAATGTTTATTTGTCCCGACAAAATTAATTAATTAAATAAAATTAATGGTTCTATTAATTTATGTGAAATATAATATGAAACTTTCTGGAATAAAAAATAATGACTAAAAAATGAAAATTAATGCGTATAATTATAATTTAATAATATTTATTGTGTTTATTTGTGTATTATAAGGATTAGAAAAATATATATAAAAATATATTCAAATAATAAAAATTAAAATCTAATAAAATTATCATAACCCTTTCACTGCTCGACATGTATAAACTCGCAAAAATATTTACCCTCAAACTCTCTGAATGTATATTTTACGTCAAGTTTAAAATAAATTTACTGCTGAACACGATTTGTTTGTTCTACATGAACAAAACACTCGCTACATACACGTATAACATTCTCAAACTGCTTAACATGATTAAATCCGAGGTATATAAACTTTGCAAACATAAAATCTCAAAAGTGTAGCACAGTAAAAGGGTTACTTAAATACTAAATGTTAAAAACTTACACTTTGAGGAGATTGGCATGGATAAGAACATGATTGTGTTGATCATAATGGGACGCTTGATGACCGTGTAAAACCCGTCCGGTTCGATATGAGTTATTAAAATGGTCTGAGTAAACAGCAAAATTGTGACATTTATCCGCGAGGTGGGCTCAATCAACCACAGATTGGTGGTGAATTCAATATTGTTATTATGGCTGGAGAACTTTATGGATGGAATATGACCCAAGTATTGCAATCTGTCTATAACGTTTGCTTTACTATCATGATTTATTTCAAGATCCGCAACTCTGGTCGATTGGTTTTGATTCTCTTCCAAATGGCACTCATTCATCTGTTTCATTATGATCATTTCAATAATATCGCAATAGAAACCTTTTACCTTATGTCCTAAATTTGAAACATAGAAGTTCTGTTGAAAATTTTCGTTTGATTTTATCTTCTTTTTTGTTGTTATTATTTTCTTCAACCAAGAAATTGATTTTGATTTGGTATTGAATTTGAGAATATCTTTTGGGGATTTTGGACAATTTTCTAGTTCTTGACTGGGTTCTTCGGGAGGTTTCTGGTTGGTGGAGCGATATACCGTTACGCTTACTTCCTCTGGATAAAGTCTTGAAGAAATAATAATTTCTATGAGATAATAGTGATTAGTTTAAAGTTATTTCAAGTATACAAATGGATTAAGAAGTAAAATAAATGTAATAGTATAAGTAAAACAATCAAATATATTTGTGAGAAATATTTGGAATGTTGATGTTTTGTTTTTGAATGTTGTGTTGATTTTGGATTGTGTCCCTCCCACTCAGATGAATGATTAATACTTTGATTCTTATTATCTGAAACTAATTTAATTCAAATTTAGATTTAATATTCAAATTTACTTTTAATTAATAATGATTGTACATTTTAAATGATTTTATTAATTTTACTTTTAAATATGTGAATTATTAAATCAAAATATATTTTTTAAGGATTAATAGTAATTTTAATTTTAACCAATAACATTTGTAGTGAATATTCATAAAAGAATATGTATTTTAAAGTTAGTTTAGATTTTGGGATGAAAATTATTAAAATATGATCGATAAATTTGAGCGAAATCACTACTATGGAATGTCATTAAGATAATCCAAATTGCAATTATAATAAATGTTTGAATAAACATGTGAATTTTCTTAATACTAGCAGTTACGGCCGATCCCCATGTTGCTCCAAAGATCGGGGGGTGATAGCTAGGGTCTTTTTAAAGAAAATTTCATTGAGGGGGGTACAAGTAATCTGGAATATTCATGTGCCGAAATACGGTACCTTTTGTCTCGAATGAAAATAGTTATTTTTTCTTCTTTTTTATATTCCAAAGGATTATCTATCAAGTGTTCTCAGATTTAAAAGAAGACCATATACAAGTCACCCGACCCATAAAATTTTACAAACAATCAAACACGAGCTATATCGCAGAACACTTCAACACATGTTACTCTTTTAAAAAAGAATTGGCAACAAAGTTGCTTTCTGAATAAATACCCATGGCTTTGTTTCTTTCTCGACTTTCTTTTACGCAAAAAAATTCTGCCACAGTATGGTGAAGGTAAAACTTGCTGGTCCCCTTTCAATTCATCGCAATCATCATGCGAGAGTTGGCTGTTTCAGCGGAGGTGCTCATGCGATGCACTGAAACGTTCAAGTTGTATAAGGAAACAAGCCTCTTAGAAAGCATGCTGTGAGGTGGGAATGTTACCGAAGACGATAATATTTTCAAAGGTACGCCGCTGTTATAAGAAGGTTTTGAATTAGTATAAATCATTTATTAGCCATTGCTTAACACAGTCATCTGATAAGCTCTGGATTTCTTTTCAAACAAACTTTGTGTTATTTTCATTTCTGCTTTAACACATGCTTTGATTTCTGCTGTTTCTAAAGCAGTTTATGTCTTGGACTATTTTTTTCTTGCTCTAGATCAAACCGTTCTTCATGATATATTTCTGTGCTGATTAAACAATTTTGAGGTGCACCGCATCCTGATTTATTTTATTTGGCATATTCGAGTTAACAGCTCTTAAAATAAGTCTCTTTTTCCTAGGACTGTAGTTTTATTCATCTTTAACAGGATAATGGGTCCTGTATAAAAGGTCTAATTTACAAAGTGCAAAACTCTTTTGCTTATTATCTTTGGTAAAATCAGGTTGCCACGTTGTAGCTGCCTTTACAAATCTCAAAATATTTTTAAAACATAAACTATGAGACCATTTACCAAAACTTGATACGATTCATAAACCCCCTGTCTTCAAATAGCCCCTTGCTGTTGCTCTCTCCATTTTCAATTCGCCTTTCACTTCTAAAACTTAGAAACTTCCTTGCAGCCGTAAAGATTGTGAAGAATAGCCGTTAAAAGGTTAACTATGTTCTCTGCGAACCCAACTTTGTAATGATTAGGGAAACGTTTCGCTGTCAGTTGAAATTGATGTAGGAGTTTCTTTGTATTTCAGATGTTCTAGAAAATATATTTAGAGACTTGGCATTTTTAATTCAGATACGCAGTTCAGAAACCCCTCCTTCAATGCTTTAAAAGCTAGGTTAATTCTGTTAACATCACACGATAATGTCAATAGATCACGATACAACAAGTTTTTCATAAGCTTTCAGAGCCACCTTGTTGATCCTGTATTAGCGCTTTCACTATCTTTTGTAGCACCAATTAGCTTAGAAGATGATGCCGCCTTTTGTTTTAAGGGCATGCTGCGATGCTTACAATAATCCAGGGCCTCCAATATGTTGTGGTTCGTTGAAGGCTTTGAAGACGTTCTTTACTTCACGCTCTTTTGTTACTATTCTCGCAGAGACTTATTTGTAAGCCACCATTTGCCGATTGACGCTGCTATCAACTTGTACTACGTAAGCAACACAATACTGTAGCCCTCGAGTGAGTTCCTTCCGAACTTTTCCAGTAACTATGAGTAGCATTTCTCGATAACAGTTTGGGTCTCTGTAATGTCGATAAGGAAAGTTGAAATTCAAAATTTTTTTCATAAATTATTCATAAATTTCAACCAGACGAACCAAAAACTAGCCAATCAGAGCAAGTTCAAAATTTTTCTGTCTCCATTGTTCGGCTAAATAAACACACTGGTCGTCATGAATCACTCAAAAATATCACTGAGTCACATGAATAAAAACCAAGAAAAACAATTTAAATTGAAAAATACTGAGGTAACTCAGAATTCAAATTCTTTATTTAATTTAATTTAAATTATTTAATTATATCAATTATTTATTCTTTAACATAACACAATATATAAAACGAAAGCAAGGCAACAGTAAAAAAACATTAGTGATCGTCATTTGATGAAAGATCGTGTCTTCAACAATAAATGTCTTGATTTTGAATTGATTGTAGAGCAAATAGATGTCGGATTTAAATATATATATATATATATATATAATATTTTGTCTTTAAATTCCGAACAATAACAAAATAAAATCTAAAGATTAATAAAAATATCATTTGATTGGTATAAGAGACAAACGAAGACATTTTTGAAAATTTGCAGGCTTTCTTGGCTGAAACAGAGGCACACAACAATAAAGGAAATGGGTCTCATTGTGAAAGGTTTATATCTAAGAATACAACTTTTAGTATTAAAATTTATATTCTCAGAAAGTTAAGAATAAAAAAATTAAATTAAATGGAAAGAAATAATGTATAAAATCTCAATTAATATCACTGATTGCTTTCCGACGGCAAATACTGTTCCTTTAATGGTTATCTCCCATCCGATATCAGAACGAGGCAATTCATTAGTTTTAAACTGTCACCTCTCAAAATTTGTCCACAAGGAGTATTTTTTATGATGGAATATTTTAATTAATATAATGAATTTATTGAACTCTTAGCCCTTCCCACTTTGGACTTGTCTCTTTGAAAGTGATGATCAATTAAACGGAAAGATATTTAGAAGAATAATCCATTATACTTTCGAAATGATTAATAAATATAATTAGTAGATTATTTAAGCCATACTCAACGTAGCTGAATGAAAGTGTACATTCAAAATCTTCTTGCAATACATCAGAAAATATATTATTCTTGTAACATCTCCCATTATAAGAATGATGGCCCCGAAAGAAACTGACACTGTTACGATTTTGCAATTTTTCAGTAATTTACTGCAAATATTTTAATATTTATAAAATAATATAAAATATATATAACGAAAAATCTTGATTTTTTTGCGTTGAAGTTTAGAAAATAATAAAACCAACTGACTTCAAAAGAAATTAAAGTTTGTATCAAGATTAAGGTAGAAATATAACGTTTCATGATTTTCCTAATGCGATATCATACCTACGAGAACGACAGTCATCAATAGAAACATGGAGAATAAAGACTATCAAAAAAAGTTCCATTTTATTTATTACTAGTGGAGCTATTTGGCTTTGCTCAGCAAATTACTTACACGAACCAACAAAACGCGAGAGGCCAGAATTTAAAAAAAATGCTTCATATGTAAACGGTTAGGCAATATGAAAAGTTTAGTCCGTTAATTTAGTCTAGTCCTTAAATACAAAATTTAATTTACTCAAAAGGTACTTTTTATCAATTTTGTGACTATGAGGGGTTAATTTAAATTTGCATTTCGCCAAAATAGTTTATTAATTTTTTAATTCGAAAGTTTTAATAGCAGTAAATAAATTAAGGATGGAAAAAAACGAAAAGAAACGTTTTTTATAGAGATATCGTCGAAAATAGTTGAAAATAAATAGTTAAAAATTTTAAACGTGATTATTTCAAACAAAATTTGCATTTTTCCAAAGCTCAGTAATTACAGACATGTTCAGGTATAATAAAGTTTTTAATACAAATAAGCTTTAGAAATTTCCACCATCGGCCTCAAAAGACATAGCATATCTCTCAATAACTGAATGAACTCAATTAGAAAAAAAACATTGATGCAGTGAATGAAATTCATTTTGAAGAGTAGTTTTTAGTTCTTCCACTGAATTATAGCTCTTGGCACACACTTTTATTTTAAGATGGAGCCACAATCCAAAATCTGCTGGTGTCAAATCTGGTGAATATCTTTGCCAAGCAAAGGGAAACCCTCGGCTTATTACAGTATCTTCTCCAAATTGTAGTTTCAAAAACTCTGAGGTGTTCAATGCAGTGTGAGTCGTTACCCCGTCTTGCTGAAATATGGTCGTGCTGAACTTTTTGTGCTTCTTTAAGTTCGGAATTTCATAATCCTTCA
>MQRK01201053.1:5292-17148 GCA_001938485.1 Girardia tigrina
CTATCCATTGAAGCATTTCTAGAGGGTGGTTGAAATTTGACCGAGGAAACCATGTGAGAAGATAACGAAATCATTGCCTTGGGTCACTATGACCCAGAAACACGAACAAGGGTTAAGAATGTTTTTATTTATAAAATTTCTTATATCATTTAACCATAATAATAAACTTTTATTTCAGATATTGATAACTATCAAATATAATTAGCTTTCCAAACTTAGAAAATAATTAACATTTTAAAAAATAACATTTTAACAAAATAAAAAATTTATATAAATTAAACAAAATTATTATATTTTTACGTGATGAAAATATATTTCAGAACGATAATGGAAAAACGAAGCAGTTGCACGACGACCTGAAAACGGATCGTTCTCTTTTTCTAAGTGTAAGTCACATTGAAAAAACAGACGTATTCTTCTTGCGTCTTGTCTGTGGTGGGTACGCCACAGAGGAGGATGTGATTGAAACATTTAATAAAATACATTTGTTAGCCATGAAATTATAACTGCTTTACTAATGCTGATTTGCTTTATAGTTTGTCTGGTCGAATAAAATAAATATTTATTCTTTTTCCTTTTGTATGATTTTCAAAAATGAAATATGTAATAAATTGATGTACAGCCTTAAAGCCTAAGAATTTCGATAGGCATTTTAATTAAGAAATTAAAAAAAGTAAATTGTAACCGTTATATGGGGTGCACCCATTAAATATCCGGAATGAAGTAGAAAAGAACATGACGCATGCATAACTTTTATCCACAATTTTAGGTATGAATAGGTTTTTATTTTTTTCAATAAAAGACTAACTATTCTGTACATCCTCTTCTAGTGTCTTACCAACTCTAAGAAGGCATTTTGTAGAAAATGGCTGGTTGATTCTCCAGGAATTCTCGTACCATCTCTTTTAATTCTGCTTTTGAGGTAAAATGTTTATATCGTATCTGTTTACTTGAGATAGACGAAATAAATAAAAATCACTCGGAGATAGGTCCGGTGAATAGAGAGGGTGTGTATGGCTGTATAAATTCACCTTGTAGATAATGCACTAGTATGTATTGGGGCATTATCTTTTAGAAAATAGAGATTACATTTTCGGAATTTTGTTCTTGATCGAAATAGTAACATGAGTTAATTTTCATATCCTTGTCTGTAAAAGTATTTGAAAC
This sequence comes from Girardia tigrina, assembly GCA_001938485.1. Classification (NCBI taxonomy): domain Eukaryota; kingdom Metazoa; phylum Platyhelminthes; order Tricladida; family Dugesiidae; genus Girardia; species Girardia tigrina. The sequence goes on from MQRK01201053.1 coordinate 6,460, forward strand.
CACGCAATTAAAATCCTAAAAATTGTTAGCAAGAGAGATTCACGAGTTGATTCTCGTAGCTTTTTTATACTCGTTTTATTTGGAAATTTCACCTCTATGGACTCCAGTTCAGTGTTCCGTAGATAGAGAAAGAACGGAGTTTAGTAAACTGTCACACTGTCTGGCATAAAAATATATCCAACTTGCCCCAATGTCATGAGATTGGTCTTATACAAATTGAGTTTTTATTCACTCATTTAACTTCTTAGGAAGTGTGGAACCAAACGTGAAGAAAGTTTTCTCAGACCCTAGGACTTTATTAAGGAATTCAAACTGCCTTTGCTCCCATTCAAACTGTCGCGGAGCATTCTTTTTGTGATGCATCTATCAAATTTCATAATATTCTTCAATTTTTCTCTTATGTTTTTGCGATTTCAAAATTTTGTCGTTTCAAAATTTCAACTACGACATTCTACGAGAGAATTCATGAGTATGACGAAAAATTGAATGTCAGCAAAAATTAGACCACGTGCAGATGTTACAGTAAAACAAATTGTATTTCAATTAACTATAATAGTCAAGGAACATATATCAAAAAATCAATTAAATTGATATATTACTAGACCTTCTTTCCTGATGTTTAATCAGAGCACTACTTTTATTATGTATGTATTATAATCGCATTTATTTTAGAAAGACAGAAAGAAATATTGAATGAGTCTCGATTCTCATGAGTTAAGTTTTATTACTTTTCTTGATCAGTCTGGATCAATGTTTCCCAACTGACTTTAAGCCGAGGATCACTAATTTTTAATTTTTCTTTCTTTGCTAACGAAATGTGGTTTTCAACAAAAAAAATTCAGATGGAGTAGATTTTAATGGACTTTTATTAGAAACACACGTCATAGTTTTTCTTTTTCACGCTTATACCATCATTTTACCTTCCTATTGAAGGGCTCAATTTTATTTCATAAATACCCATTTATTTTTTTACCCATTTTTATTTCATACCCATGTATAAACTTGATTTTAGTTCATTTATAAAGAGAAAAAATGTCTCATAAGTCTCACAGCTGTAGATGAATCTCCAACGATTGCTAAATTAGGAATCCAATAATTATTATTAATTAAAAAAAATTTTATAAAAAAAATAAGTAAATTATTTACTTTCTGTGGAATACTTCAATACTTCTGTAAACCTTCATTGCTCAGCTGAATATCGGTTCTGAAATACTTGAGTTGATCTTAAGGTTATGAACACACAACAAATAGAATAATTTAATCATTATATACGATTTAGTAAAGATATTTTCGTAGATTTCGAGGTGGATGCAACTGATTGAAATTAAGGTTTTTCCAGGTCATGTATTCATTATTGCACGCCAAGTGTGTGTTTCTGGATCCAAGATGATACCCTAATAGAATTGTTCTCGTTTTTGGGTTAAACATAAAATATTTTCGAAATTAAAAAAGAAGAATAAAATATCATCAAGAATTTTTTGGGTCGTTAGGTGCACCCAAATATGTATATGCTTTATGAATTTGTTTTTGCATATTTTTAAGTGTAACCTAGTGGTGCTTATCGTTTCTCCAGGTATGAATATCCGATAGCTCCAAGGCGCTCATCCGCTCTTTGCCAAGTTTTGTTTTCCTCATTACCCAAGTTGCTCTGTGATAGGCAGCCGATTTAGTCTCCAACCACCTCTACCATGGGACAGGTAGTACAGGTTTACATGGAACCTAGTGCAGGTCTGCTAGCCTGTCCTCATCTGAATAGTCAATAGCCCTGCATATTCCCAATCAGTCACCATTATAAGTACTAACGCGGCCGTTGGTTGCTTAACTTCAGAGATCGGACGGCATTTGGTGTACTCAACCGCGACCAGGAAATTAAACTTTGTAATTAAAACAACTTAGGAATTAAAAAATCTAAACGTTATTTTAAAATAATGATTATTTGTATTTCTATTTCAATTTCTAGAATTAGTAAAACTGAGATAAATGGGAAAACTTTATTAAAAAATAATTTAAGAACGTATACACGTGTAGATAAGTCGTTGCTAGAATCTCTCCTTTAACCAACGCTAAATTTTCCTCTTCAATTACTTCACATAACCTTTGCAATGTTGAATAATTAAAAGTAGAATGATTTTGTCTGTAAGATAATTTATTTCTTTTAATTTTTACTAGTGAAATATTTTAAATGATTTCATGAAGAAAAAAGAAATATTTTGAATAATACGTCTGGAATTATTTAATATTTATCCGGATTAGGTATAAATTTTTATACTTCTCCTCATCTACTTAGACATCGTTAGAGAGTCTTCAACGTCTGTCACACGGGGTCTTTAGCATGGTCACAACTTAATCCCTCTGCAATCAACCTATGCCTATATTATTGTGTCAGAGATAATGAAGACTGACTTTATTAATTAATATAAATAAAATAATCATTTCAATTATATCTGTGAAAAGTGTTAAAAGATTTTCTATTTAAATGATTTAAAATATGAATGAAAATAAGAAAATAATTATATTAAAACAGTTTCTTTCATTATTTAAGACAAAACAAATTATTTTTCTCAATTTTCCGAGGTCTAAAATAGAAAATCCTACGAAAATCCCTCAAATGTGTAAATAAATAGTTTGCGAATATATTTTTCGTTGTCGATGCTTCAATGCAACATTATAGGAATATTTCGTATACTAAAATACTATAAATCGTAGTTAATTTTAGTTCGTTGATCAAAATTTAAATAGTTTTAAAAAAATTATTTGAAATTGAAATCAAATTGAAAATTGTAAAAATTAATTAGAATAATTCTCAAAATTTGAATTTAAAAATATTTTTTATAAATTCATTTGAATTAAAATATTATTTTAGTAGAAAAAGGAGTGGATCAAAACAGATAACAGACGAAACAGTATTTTTAAAAATAATTTGAATTCTATTGAAAATTGTATTAATATTTGTAAAAATTTATTTTTCAAATTTCAAAAATTGTAAAAAATATCAACAAATGTTTTTTTTAAAAATCAAAATTAAAAACAGCATATAATATTTCATTGGAAACACAAAATTATAAAAAAAAATATAAAAAGCTTAAAATAAAAAACAAATTTAAAAATTAAATAGTTTTAAAAAATTAAATATACGTAAAATAATAATTTTTATATTTTATATACATATTTTTATTTTAAAATTTAAAAATTAAATATTACTTATTTGATTGCAATTTTAAATAAATGAAAAATTATTGGAAGATAGAGATCGGCTGATTGATTATGTTTCAGAATGAATTAAAAAATTTATCAAAATTAAAAAATAAATAAAATTGGATTCATGTAAAAAAATGTTTAATAAAATATTAATACAACATCTATATAATTATATATATATATGTGTGTGTGTGTGTGTAAATATGTATAGTTATAATTAGAAAAATGATGGTCAGAAATTCGTTTGTTTAAACGAATTATTTTATTGTGAGTTTTGATAGCTAAATAAAGTTTTATATCAATATCGATTTCTTTATTATTTTTGGAGATTGAATGCGTAATTTAAACGGACAGATAACTTTGCCTTTTGACTATGTTTTTAACGTGGAATATTTTATCAAGACATGTGGAGCCATTTATGAACCATGGAATGAATTGATGAGAATATTTCAAAGTTGTGGAAACAATATTGGAACGATGTTTTGGAAAATAATCACTAATGAACACGGAATCAAACCGACCACTGGTGTTTACGAAGGCGACAGTGATTTGCAATTACCGAGAATTTACGTTACTTTATTTCTGGGATTAATGGAAAATGTGTGCCAATCAGCGTCATGGTTGAATTAAATAGTACCACTCTCGATTATGCACTGAATTCGAACCTTGGGAAATTCTTTCAACCTGATTATTTCATCGGAAGTTCCTCAAGGGCTTCTAAGAATTGCGAAAGACATACGGCCCTCTTCATGGCCAAAATTTATGATTGGAAAGTGGAGACGGATTGGACAAAAACAGATTATTTGAAAAGTTTGTTTGAAAATTTTTTATAAATAAATATATAAATTGAGTTAAAATAATTTCGGAAATTGATGTTACAAAGACTTCTCACAATTTTAAATATGAATATTTATTTATTTTAAATTCATTCACAAGACATGTAGTATTGGTAAACTGAAAAGAAAATTTGAAACAATTCAGTTTACAATTGGTCGAAATGCGGGATGGACATAATGGTTCAAGCAAATGTACAATTCGCAATACGTTTATTTCATAAAAGTCTATACATTAACAGAATAAATTCATGGATTCTTCATAATGTCATCAAGGAAAGCAAAAATATCCCACGTAGAGATTTTACACTTAAGTTAGTATGGAAACTATCTATAGAGTACTTTCTTACAAGGAAAGGTAATTAACCGATGAGACCCTCTTCAGGAAAACTTTTCGTAAAAAGTGCCAATGCCAAATTAGCAAGTTTCACAATCGTTCCTCGCACAAGTGTTAAAAATGTAAGAAATTTACTTATGGATTAATTGATCAGATCATTGATGAAGTAAATTGGTTGTTGGTACACGAGCGGTTGCAGCGCGGTTGCGGGGTCCCGGGATTTGGAAATCAGTGTTTCCGGGACGAGATGGGCAAAACAAACTGATCTCACCTTTTGAAACATAATGCCCACTTCTACCAGACCGACCGCGATGCTTCACATTCGCTTGCAGTTCATGAATCTCGTCTCTGGGAGGATGAAAAGTTTCTTCGAAGCATTTACCCGGCAATTTTCCTTTTTCTCTAAGTATAATAAATTTGCAATTGAGATTTTGAGCAATTGATAACCCCAAAATTAAATCCACGAAACTCAATGCCAGCCACAACAGCGATATTTTCATTTAGTAATTCTTTTACAAATAAATTCACCGAATGTTCAAGGATTCCAGGAACCGCAAACAAAGAAACATCGAAGCATGTCCAATAATTATATAAAAAAGCTTTAATCAAATTATATTTTCAATAGAGTATATATAGAGTTCATTTTACTTCCCCTCCGTGTGAATCAAACATTGGTTTTTTGGAGCTTTTCTTAAATGATACATTTTGAGGTTTTGTTTTTATATTGAATAATTTGTCTGTATGTTGTAATGCCGTCAAAAACGGTTAATGATTGTAGCATGTATATACACTTTCTGATAATTATAGTGTTTAATATTTTTTTACATAAATGATAAGTTTTTTTTTAATTTTGAGTTATATTATATTTATATACAATTAGAATTCTGTAAATTTTATGTGTTTGGTACGAGCTACTCATTTATTGTTTTGGATGTTTAAATCTGTTCTTTCAATGTAAGATTCATCTGATGATGTTCTGTGAAGAATGAATCCCGTCGTAAATTTTAGTTCATAAATTGTTATTCTAGTGATATTTTTTTCATTATTCAAAATGTTAAAAGAATTATGTATAAATAAATTTAAAATGAAGTGCTATCCGTTTTTTATATAACACTTCAACCAACTGATAATATATAAATAATACCAAAATTAAAGTAATTCAATATTATATAAGGAATTAAAAACGAAAAATTGATATTTTTGCGAAAAACTGGCAATAATACAACTGTCAATGGTAATTAGAGGAATGGGGAAGGCTGGTTGCGCACAAAAGTACTGGTTCATGTACAACCTGAAACATTATTATAATTGAAACAAATGAGATTTATTATATTTTTGTTAATAAATGCAGTGCAAAAATATTACTTCCTATGAAATTATAAATCCAATTTTATTCAATGTTATTTATTTATTTTTTAAAGATACAAAATAAAATTTAATAATTATGCAAATTAGTTGTTTATTAATTAAAATATATAAAATTATACATTTGGTTCATCGTTAACTGCAATTAATAATTTGTGGAATAATTCGATATAATAATCTTACACCTCATCTGAATGATTATCAGAAATCGACACAGAGAATAATTAATATATGAATATTTATAAAGTAAACTACTAGATATTTTATATCATTATGAAGGATTCTAAATACAATGAACTTTCCAGATTGTTCAAATCAATTAATTAATTAATTATTTAGGCGCAGATTTTAATTTTAGTAGAAAAAATATTCTTAGAAGGTAGTGCTGTAAAATGGGAAATCGTTATAGATACACTACTAATTAAGTCAATAATTAAATTTAATTGTCGATTTTATTTTAAATTTAAATTATTGTATAATCGTGTTTATTCAAATTTACTCAGTTTTTTTTAATATTCTCAGATTGTAGGTTGTTATAAAACACGATTCTTTGGAAAAAAATATTAGCTAGTGGTCCATTTTTGTATCATTTTTTCGTTATTTGTTCGTAATCTTGTTATGATTTTTTGGAAACGCAATGGATTGATATAATATTGACAAATAAAATAATACATTAATTTTCTATAAATTTTCCTAATTTAACAGATTATCTGGAAACAAATTTGCAAAGGAATAATAAATGAAAATCCTTTACCAAAATATTTAAAAAAGTAAATCGAAATCTTTTATCTGAAAGAACATTTTGTTGTTATCAAAGTAAAAAAATATAAATAAATATTTTTTTATTTTACGAAAATAAAATAAAATTACAAACGTTTTTTTTCGTTTTTTCAAACATGAAAATATATTTTTAAAAAATAAAATGGTTTTAATATAAGAAAAAAATCAAAAATAAATACATTTCTATTTTTGCAATTAAAATTATGTTAATGAAAATAGATGTCGTGAGAAAATTAAATTTCGACATCCCATAAAATGTAATTACAGGGGGGATTTCTTTTATTTTGCCCTGTCTAAAAAAGATTACCGGCATAAATCATTCTGTAATTAATGGAGTGTACCTACCGGTTCTCTTTCGACGGATGGAAATATATTCTTGAACCGCATCAAATCTCTATCTGTCATTATATTTTATTTTGATGACGACTTCTCGTTCCCGGTCAATTTCGGTTGACGAAATCCGTTGATGGAAACTATTAAGGAAAACTTTAGTAGAAAATTTTCTTTTGATACTATTTTGATATTTTACGAAGAAAAAAGAAAATTGTCATTTACAAATACAAAAAAAACTTAATCTTTTTTACTGAAAATATTTTTTAAAATTAATAATAGTTATTATTTAATTAATTAATTAATTTTGTATGAAATAGTGTTTATAAATATTGTTTATAAATACATGTTAAAAATATAAGTTATGTATGTCCTATTTGAACGAAAGTATAAAATATTAAATTATTTATATGAAAAGTTGGTTAACTTATTTTTCGCTGACAAAAATTTAATAATTTAAGAATGATTAAAATTTTTAAACATAATTTTAAAATTTTTTAAAAATATTTTAAATTAAATTTTGATTTCAAGATTAATAATATAATTGAAATAAAATATATTTTAAAGTATAAAATTTCTAGGAATAATAAATTTGCGCTATAATTAATTTTTAAGATGGTAGAATAAAATTTTTTCCTAAATTTTAAAATGAATATTATTTTGAATCAATTTTAAATTAAAAATAATATCTAAATCGATTAAAGTTTATTCCAAAATATTATTCATTTTAAAATTAAAAACAGTTCTTTACAAAATATTTAATATCTTTTTTTTAAGTTTCAGTTTTGAGAAGTTTAATCAGAATTTGATTGTTGACATGAATGTCGTCGAATTGATTTTTAAAAGAAAGTTGAAAATTGGTTTGAATTTGTTTGAAATAAAAATTATTATTTTGCACTAATAAACAATTTAGATAATTATGAATCCTAATTCAAATATCAAAAATGATATCAATTCAACATAAAACTTTAAATTTTTGTCTTGGCAAAATCAGAAAAAAAGGGTGAAAATATAAAATATATAATAAAAATAGAAAAAAAATAAATTGAGTCCATCAGGGAAATTATTTTATATCACTTGGTTTTGTAATTATAACATAATTTGTACCGGTATCCTAATTATGGAAAAAATATATATGATAGGTTTACAATCAAAATTTTTCATCTTTAGGTAAAAATAAATTACACTTCGTTACTTTCAATTCTTAATTCTAGAACTTTTCATTAAAATTAATTGAAAATTGTTAGGGGGATTCAACATCTGGATCTCGAAAAACTTTTTTATACAGTGTTGTCGGGATACTTGGATTATAAGACATGAAAAAAATGATAAAAATGATGAAAAATCCTTAAAATCATACAAAATATAGATTATACCGTAATGATGCTTAGTATTTATAACAAGATAATTGGAATGAATCACTGATGACAGAACGTTCGCAGTGTGGCTGCAGCACCATGATGCGAGTGGGGAATTTTCGGGTCGAAAGGAGGGACAATTAAATATTTTTAATTTATCGCCGCCGCCGTTTCGCTTTCGGTCGATCTCGGGAATCATCACGATTGTATCGCTGTCAACGATCGCTGTCAACGAATTTCCGACGATTTTCTTTTGATCCATCTCGATCGTCTCGTCGATTTTTGAACCGGTCGTGGCTGTCGTCATCAGAATCATCTTGTCGATTGCGCCGTTTATCGTCTCGGTTTTTCTTTCGATCGTGATTATTGTTAAAGGTTTTTGAAATTGATTGTAGAGATTTTTAATTTCTTCTATTTTTAGAGAATATTCTGATATTTACTTTTCATTGTTCTGATCATCTGACAACAATAAATATGATTCTATGTCTTTGTTAAACCCAAAAATGGATTCGGCCCGTTTCCAATATTTTTCTGATAATTTCTTATTTCTCGAATTGCCAGACATTATCAATCGATGCAGTTAATAATTGATGAAATCAAATTAAAAAATTCGAATATATGCGACACAATATCGATCTTAACATCCACAATGGATATTCAAAAAAATTCAAGATTGGTTTTCAAAAAATTCCAACATTTCACTTCAAAGTGACTTATTTTCAAAAAAATTCAAAATAACAATGGCGACCCACGATACACTTTTTTATTTTTTTAATCATTACTTTATTTTTTTAATTAATTGACTTTTATTCCACTAACAAATACTGGGACAAGAAATACAAGAAAAGACCAAATAAAAATCACAATTACATCCATTCGTTTTTTTCGGTTATCAACTGACACCGGTAGAGACAGATTGATAATGCAAGACCTTTTACATTTACAACGAGAAACAGATTCCTATCAAATATATACAAAGCACATTGAAAAAGAACAATAATTAATGACTTGTATGAACCAAATTAATGACAAAATCAATAATAAATAACAAAATATGAAATAATCTTAATTCTTCTTCACACAGACTTTCATTTTAAATTATATATATATATATATATATATATATATATATATATATCAATCTTATGCCATTCGATATCAACTTTTTCTGATAGTGGTCTGACTAATTTGATATTCCTCCTCGACTAAATTGTTAATCCCTTGTCGCAGAAACACACCCATTTCTTTGAAACATGGTCAATTCACTGGAAGAACCGACCAACACGAAGCGATCAATCACGGATTTCTCTGTCAGAATCAAGAATATGACTCACAGCACTGTCTTTATGGATCATCCTCTATTGAAGCACAACCAGCATCCGAATTGGTTCTATTAATAATAGAATCAGTAATTGCACCAGAAGCCGGCCCCGAGTGACGATGAATGAACCCATGCAATCACCCCAATGGGCACGCTGCATCACGATGCAGTTTATGCTCGGCCCAGATGATGTATCCCGATTTGAAAACTCTTCGATGATATCAGACATACAACACTGACAACAGCCGATGGCGCCAGAAATATTCCGACTGGAAATTCTCATCTTCTCAAATACCATCTCAAGACAATGCAATCATCATCCTTTTTGAGACTTTCAGGGTGGAACAATCCTCCACAATCAAAATCGAACGTAACATATCCTCCTCCCGCGGTGAATAATCATTCGCTCGGTGAACAATTACTTTTATATATACTAACCATTTACTGTTCAGTGAATTTACTTACTTCAGTGAAAACAAACTATTTCAAAGAAATCCGAATCCTTTTTGATAGAAAATGTTAGAAAATTTTTGATAGAAAAACTTATTTTTCGAGATTCTTTTTTGACTCTATTCTCAGCTCACCTAGATATTTCTTCAAGTTAATACACAAGAAGAAATCGCTCATAATCAAGTCAAGGTTGAACTGTGGAGTGACGTTAAGCTTATCAATCATTTTGGTATCCAAGGATACACTGAATATGAAAGATTTTCGAAACAAAATATTTTTTTGACTTTCCTCTTAACATATATGTTTATGAGTCGCAACTTTATGATTGGAAACAGAACAAATCAGTGACGTCTCATCCAACGTTTAAATATTTTACCTAAAATTCCCACAAAAGAACTTCAAACAAAGCTAGATGTTTTGGTATGCCTATATTCGCTTTCTCGAATCTCTGCTGTCACGAAGCACAGGACAAATCAATTGTATATTTTTTTATTAAATTACCCTCCAGACAAATTGAGTAATTTTAATGTATGAACACAAACAATGACATAGCTTAAGGAAACTTCAACGGCTTTCACAAAATTTGTTTTCTCTAAACTTTATATATATATTAGGTTGTTCGATATGAAACGGGTCAAACTTCACACCTTACATTTCAATCGCGTATAACTTAACTTTGAACTATCGTATGAAAATAAATAAGGTATTTCTTGACAG
>MQRK01201053.1:18371-31144 GCA_001938485.1 Girardia tigrina
TATATATATATATATATATATATATATATATATATATGGTATATAATATATGTATTTACTCGCGATAGTCGCTGAATTTCATGTGTGCAAACAATCTGTTTGTGCTTTGTATGTTTTTGCTGGGTTTAAATAATTGAGTTATTTCGTTTACTAATATTATTCAATAAAATTACACTGATTCGACCTGAATTTAATGAATTGAAAGGCTGAGTTAATTGTTCCTAGGTCAAACCCAGTTTAATAATTGATGATATAAAGTTTATTGAGGTTGAAATCTACAACGATTATTACGGCGAGCATGCATATTCGTCAATCACACAAAACCGAATTTCATCTTTGATTTGAAAGCTGATAGCTCATTTCTTACATAAGACGTAGTACCAGAGTGAAACTTTCATCTAGATACCACGAAAAAACGGATAAATAAACCATCGTATTTATCATGATTCGAACACCAACCTTATCGGGCATCTCGTCGATTTTATCGACAATTTTTCTTATAATCCCTCACGACGCAATTTGGCATATCAATCGATACAACAAAACGTTACTGTCAAGGCGAGCTAGACAGTTCTGATCACCATATGAGACCTTGCAGACCACAGACACAAAATTCTTACTGTCAATATTATGCCTCCAATATCTGACATTATTTTTGATCTGGTAAGCATCATTAAATCTCATTTTATTTATCACACAGCTTTAAGCCACTGAGACATAATCTTACATGGTTTCTATACAGTCACTGATACTACAATAACTTTTGACAGCACACTACCCTGATGTAATAATAGATATATAAACCCATTGATCGATAACCCGGTAACCACTTTTCCAATTGCTGCTGCACCTTTAAACAAACACGGCTAACCCAAGGCTTGGCTCGATCTCATCATTTTTTTCTGAAATTCCAAAGTAAATTATTTCAAATTTTGATATGGTCCATAGCCGTCGAAAAGTTTCAGTCAATCGTCCCAACACCTTGCCGAAATCTCAGTACACCAAGCATCATATTATCAGTTGTTTAATTAACTATTACGAGTGCACATACAGTCGTTTGAAGTAGTTTTCGAAAATTATTTCAAGGCACAGCACACCTGGAACCTAAAACAGTCCCAATTCGTGCAGAAAGGGGTGACAGAACTGAAATGACCCATCCTAGTGTTACTAAGGACTACGAAAATACAATCATTAGAACGCTTTTTTAAAAAATTGCTACTGCCAATGCACAAGGTTATTCTCTAAGCCATAACTACGATAGATCTCACAGAATTAGATTGCATAGTAGACCGAATTACTGAAATGGTACAACACGATACGGATCACTGTTATCAAATGATCTCCTGTCCTAGTTCCGCTGCAAAAATTTATCACTGTTAGATACTCAAATCGCTGCTTTGACGACCCGGATGGCACAAGTGGCTTCCATGATAGCTGACCTCCCCAACAAGATAGTCATATTGGGGAAGAAATCCACTTATAAACCACGAGGACCACCACATTTGAGGAGTTAATCCTCTTATGGTAGAAACAGGTGGATCAACTGCTGCAAATTAGTATGCTACTTTCAACAAAGAAGATATGCGAAGTTGAAGGCGATAATGTGGTCTCAAATCGTACTGCACAAAATTGGTTCAAAAGGTTCAACGAAGGCAACATTGACCTCGGAGACAATGCACGTTCAGGTCGACCTATCACCATAGATTCTGGAGCAATTCGTGAAGCCGTCGAGACAAATCCGTCAATAAGTACTCGCAGATTGTCGGTCGAACTCGATATTCCTCAAACATCCATTGTACGATACCTTCACGCTCTTGGCAAGGTCAATGGACGATGTCGAGAAGTACCTCATGAATTGACACAAATTCAAGCCAAAAAGCGTTTCGAAACTTGTCAAAAATTGCTTGAAAATCCGCGTGATGACCATTTCATCCGTCGAATTGTAACTTGCGATGAAAAGTAGATTTACTTCAGTAATCCAGACCAACAAAATCAATGGTTGGAACCCGGACAAATGGCGAAACCGGTAACGAAACGAGATCGTTTCTCAAGGAAGGCACTTTTGTTTGTTTGGTGGAATTTCGAAGGCGTGATTCACTTTGAGCTAGTTCCAATTGGTCGTACCATGGACGCTGACCTTTACTGCGTCCAACTTGATCGAATGTATGCGGCACTTGGCGAGGAATACCCCGCTTTCATCATTTGAAAGCGAGTTCTTCTACAACAGGACAATGCAAAACCGCACACCGCCAAACAAACAAAGGAAAAAATCAAAAATCTCGACGCCTTTGAACTTCTTCCACACCCAGCGTATAGTGCGGATCTTGCACCATCCGACTATCACCTTTTCCGCTCTATGGCACACTTTCTTCGTGGTCACAGCTTCAATAATCTGGTCGAGGTCGAAAACGGATGTCACCAGTTCTTCCCTTCTAAGAACAAGGATTGGTACCACAATGGGATCGCACAACTTGCCCATAGATGGGTTCAAGCTATAGGCATTTACTTTGAAACTTAAATGTTTTTTATTTGTTGTAAAATTATGTTTAAATTTTTAATAAAAAATACGAAAAGACTTTTGGTTCACCCTAATAGTATTTAGAAAATAATAATAATTGAAAAGAGAATTTTAACTTTTTATTATTTAAACAAAGAGTTCTTTGTCTGGATCTTATTGGTTTGACCAATCAGAGTGAGTTATAAAATCATGGAGGGATTAATGATTAAAAAATCACATTTTTGACTAAACGAATTATTGAGACAATTTTGGAGTGATTATTACTGATTATAACGAAGCTTTACGATGAAATATGTCTCTAAAGCTTCACTCTTGATGTCTTATTTGTATTTTTTTCTTAGTGAATATGAACAGTGTAAGTGACTAACATGGAGAGCGTTTCCATTAAGACATTGCTGTTATGGAAAAATGCTACAAGGGGTAATGCACATCTGCCATGCTTGTGCACTACTGTTGAATTATACAACATGATGCTCCTATAAGCGAGCAACTTATTCAAAACCCTTCTAAGCATTGTTTACATCTATTCGTTGCTATTCCTGCATATCTATTTGTAATAAAGCGTTTTCTGTATATCTACAGCAGTTTTCAATTCAAAAATTCTACTTAAATTAGGCTTAAAATGTGGCAAATAATTTTACTAATTTTCATATTCTGGACGCATGACGACCAGAGCGGACATTAGATTCAGAATCAGGGCTATCGAATTACTACGAATATGGTGAATTTATTCATGAACTTTTTTAATGGAAAAATTTGTCGGACAGTGTTATTTGACGAATTATTGCTGACAATTTGATTTTTGTTAAATATTTTAAATATTGCTGATGATTTCGATACTTGCTAATGAACTGAATTATTGTTGACGAATTTTGATAATTATTGAAAGTCTGAATTATTGAAATAATTATGTAAAACGAATTAACGATTTTTATTTATAAAAGCATTTAAATTGATTAATTTTCTTTGTGTGATAAAAACGTTTTTTAAAAAAAAATAACACCGAACAAAAAATAATGATTTCTGATTCTATAAAAACATTGGACCGGCACTAACACCACTATGACTCTTCTACTACCGTTAAGTCTCTGGGGAACTCTGGAAACTGCTGGGACAGAATCCTTTCCTTGTTCCAGTATTAGCTCACTGGAAACACGGATTATACATTTTAAAAATGAGGGTAAAAAAGAAAATCTTTTAACATATGTTTTAATATGCGTAGTATGAAAAGTAATTAATAACAAAAAATAATTACAGTTGTATTAATTAAATATTAGGAATTAGAAATTTATTTATCTAAGGCGAAAATTCGATTAAAGAGATAATAGTAATAATAATGACTTTTTTATTTATTAATTGAAATTATATAATTATCAACAAAATCTGAAAATCTGTTTAATGTAAATTAACATTTAAATAAGTTTTTTACTTCCTCCAAATAAAATATAAAAATTATATTTTTAAGATTATTTAATTTTCTTTTAAATAAAAATATATCATTAATAAAGATAAAGTATAATAAATGAAACTGAAATAAATTTTTATTTATTCTGAATGTGTCAACTGTTAATTACAAGGAACATGAGAAGGTACCTTCGTACTCTCTAATTAGTCCATCAGTCGATTTTTGGAATTCTCGTACAACAATAATGGAAAGAGAGCTCATTAAAATAATTAATATATGTTTCAGATATGCTCAATGATTTACTTAAGATTGCTCGTATTTTGCGAATTTTTCCTGATTTTACCGGTCATTTTTCATCGATGTTTGTGTTTATTGATTGAAATAACGAAATAAAATAGAATATTATTATTTTTAATTATTTTTCCTTAGAATTCCTGTTATTCGATGTTGATTGTGATGTTTTATATCTTCTTGATTTTTATACGATTTTTCTGATTATTTTGCGATTTTTCTGCATCCATTTCGTGGGTTTTTATCATTATTTCTCTTTTTTGCGATGTTCCAATTTATCCAATTCTACATTTATTCGCTACTATTCTACTATTTTTGATGCGGTTATTATTTTTTATTGTTTGTAAATATTTTCTCGGTATTTTAATGATTTTTCTTACTTTTTCACTGTTCATTTCTTCATAATTCGATTTTTATTCGTTATTTATTGATTTATTATTTATCATTTTTACTCCAATTTCGCTATTTCTCTACTAATTCTCTACGGATTTTCTCACTTTTTCCTTTATTATGTTCGTAGAATTATTCTAGAATTTATGATAATTTGGTCGGATTTTTATCTGTTTATTTTCAAACGTTATTTACATTTTATCGATTACTGACCCGTAAATATTCGTCTTTCTACCGGTATTTGTACTTTTTATATCATTTTATGTACATTTTGACACTTTTTACTATGTTTTGTATGAATTTTTCTTGTTGTTTGTCATTCATGATCGTTTTTGATTATTTTGTCTTAATTTACATTTTAATGTTTTAAATATTCTATTTTAGATTTTGTATTCTATCGCAACACACATATATATATATATATATATATATATATATATAACTCTTATTGATTTATAAAAAGTGAACGTGGTCTTGTATGTTACTTTCAAGATCGTTTATTAAAAATATTAAAAGTGAAATTTGAAATTAATTGTTAAAAAAATTATATAATAATGATTGTAAAATTGTTCTCTAAATTATGTAAATATATTTATTATTTAAATAAAAAATATAAAATAATATACAGAAAAAGTCATTTTATTTAGTTCAGATAAATAATAATAATAATGTTCTAAAATAAAGAAATTTATAATTAAAATTTTGAGTAAATAGAAAAACACAAAAAAATAATTAAGAACAAATAATTTCTGGAATAAACTATTTTAAATGGTTTTAATATCCCGAATAAATATTGTCGTTAATTACGAGAACTATTTGATACAAGTGAATGATTGATAAACGTGATTTGTAATTAATTAGCGATAAATCTTTATAAAACCTCGCATTAATTTACGGCTCATCGTTTCGTTATATTTTCCTATTTCCATGGCGCAAATGTTTAGAGAAAAATAATTAATAAACAAAAATTAGCAATTTCTTCAAAAAAATCGATCAGTAAAAAATATAATATTTAAATTAAATTTTTACTGTAACCCCTTTGAAAGAGACATTATTCGTCTTTACTATTTTTTCAAAAAAAAATAAATATTAAAAATTTTTACTAATAAATAATTATCAAATTTGACATAGTAAGGAATTAAAAAAACAAATAATATAAGATATTATTGAATCTAAGCTTAAATTCTGCCAACCATCTATAGACAAAATACATCAAAGGGTTCTCATCTTCATATACAGTATTCAGTTCATCAATTATTTCCCCTCAACTCATATTTGGCTTCACCAAATACTTTATGGCACTTTTGAGTTCACTTTACGAGATTTTGTTTTTAAATTCTGCGGATACGAAAATAAATAAATTTGAAAGTGAAATAATTATCGATTTTTTACTATCAGATATAAATAAAGTTTTACAGAATTTTATGCCTCCATTATTTATGATATATATAAAGTAGAACTTCGTTAGTACGGATTGCATGTGACCGTAAAAAAACAGTCCATACTAACCAAGGTCCGTTATAAACGTAAACCGTCAATTTTGTTAAATAAGATATAAAACATAAAATAAAAAAATTATTAACTGACATCAGATTTCAAAAATTCAAGTTTCAAGAATATGCACATACAACAACGTTAAACTTCAGTTACCTAAAATTTAAAATGTCTGCTTGGGTTTAAAAGTTTGTTATTTTTTACTGCACTTTTCGCCGATATTCTTGCAAGACAAACGACTTTATATAAAGGAGATGTTCCTGAGTAGTATCACTATTGCACATCCCAAGCAGAAAAGCACGTAAAGTTGAACTAGCTGACATGGCATAACTTAAAGGACCTTACTCGACATCCTCCGCGCTCACCAAGGTTTTCGGCCATGGCCTTAGAATTTTGCATTGCCAAATTGTCACTCATGATATCACTGTCTCATGGAAGATCGCAAACATAAAGGCTACCATCAACCATATCAAATTCATAAAATTTTACACTGTCTGTAAAGAGATGCATCATTGGAATGTTTTCATCATTAGTTTCATCGTCTGTATCACAGAGAGTTGATAATGATGTGTTGTAACCCTGGTAGTCTCCTTTCACCACAAAACTAGCATGAAGTAAGCAGTTTACAATTGTCTTTGGCGTAAAATCTTTTGAAGCTGATCGAAGCATGTTCATGGCATCAAGAATATCAATCTAATAAGAGTGATTTCTCTCAATGCTGTCGATCACACGGTTAGCAATCAGTCGATGATATTTGACCTTGAGATTCTTGATAATGCCCAAGCTGCATGACTGCAGACATGATGTTGTATTTTGTGGGAGGAATGTATCGGCCGAAACAGGAGCGTTTGGAAAATATTGGATTGAAAGTTGCATGGTTTTATCGGGACTAAAATATTCGTCCGTAATAACCGAAGGTCCGTTATAAGTGAGTCCGTTATAACGAAGTTCTACTGAATACGGAAGATACGAGGTTTTCAATCCAACCGTGTGTATAAGGGAATTTTAGAATTTAGAACAATGATTGTTTTGAGGAGCCCAAGAAACAATTGAAATGGGGTATTAAAATTGATAATTTCAAGATTCTATTTAATCATTTAATCATTTCTGATTACCATTATTTCATGTACAGGGTTGTCAACTAAGTTTTTTCCGAAAATAACAAAAACTATCAAATATAATGTCCAATCATTCATTATCATCAGTCAAGTGTTCAAAATAATAGCCATTATTGTCAATGCAACGTTGCCAACGTCCTTGCAACTTATTGATACCATTCTCGAAGAAGGATGCAGCCTTGGTGTTCAACCACTCCTGAAGTTTCTCTTGAACCTCCTCAGAAGATGTCTAGTTCTGACCTTTCAAAGCTCCTTTCATTGGTGAAAATAGATAGTAGTCTGATGGAGCCAGATCCGGCGAATAGAGGGGATGTGGCAGGATGTTTAGATGCATTTCGGCAATCTTGGCCTGGGTGAGATGTACCGTATGTGGACATGCGTTGTCCTGAAGAAGGTATAGAAAACTGTCCGTGGTTTTCCGTCGCCGTTTTACCAGGATAGCTGTCTTCAGCTTTTCCAGCAAACTGCAGTAGTATGTTGCCGTCATGGTTTTTCCATTTTCTAACACATCCATCAAGATCACACCTTTCGAATCCCAGAAGACGGTAGCCAGATGCTTCCTCGTAGTTAACCTCACTTTGGATTCTGTAGCAGGTTCATCGTCACTTTCACGCTAAGATTTGTGAGTGTATGAGGATATATTCTCCCAGAATACCCACATCTGATTCACAGTCACTATATGGTGCAGGAAATTGTTGATGCGGTACATGGCAAGCAGTTTTTCACACACAGACATTCTCTTTTCCTTAACAGCTTCTGTTAAAACATGTGGAACCCACACGTTGGCGAGGTAACGTTTGTTCATTTTCATGAGATTTTAACGCACTGCTTCGTGGCTAATTCCAATTTCTTGGCCAATGAATCTCGTTGTGGCAAATTAGTTTTCCTCTAGAATTCGTTCTATATCTGCAGCCACCTCATAAGAAAGTCGCCCACTGCGAACTTTTTCATTTACCTCGTAGTTACCGTTCTCGAATTTCTTTACCCAGTTGGAACATGTACGTGACGTATTTGTTCCTTCTCCCAGTGTGTTTTTTATCTCTTTTACAATGTCTACAGCTGATAATTTAAGCTTCCAACAATAGAAAATAAGCTTTCTCACGTCTTCTCTGTTGAAATTCATAGTTTACTTTGAAAGATGGCAAAAATATTGTAATATCGTAAATAAACAATTTTTAATTTATTGCATTTTTTATTATGAAAACTAAAATAAATATTAATAAACTTTTGATAGTTATAATGTGTATTAATCATACAATATGCACACCAAATTTGGATTTCTTAGCGGTCATAGATCTCCAGATACAACGACAAAGGCTGTTGTATCATATATTTAATTACCGCTTGTTTAAATGTTTCAAAAATAAATAATTCTTCAAATTTGAACTTGATACGTCATGGCGACTAGGACAAAGTATTAAACTAACTTTCCACTGTTGCAGTTGCGGTTGTCCTGTGCTATTCATAATTCATGGTCACAATTACAATTCCATTTTTATCTCTGGACTACAATTCTGCCACCACATGGTTGGAGCAGTTCAATTTCATTATGAAAATTCATTATGACAAGGCAGACCTGAAATCGGTGTTTTTGTCTTTCTGTGGCTCAGAGTGTTACAAATTACTTTCAAGCTTAGTGTCACCGAAGAATTTACTGGATGCTTCATACACATTTTCATTTGAAGATGACAAGGATGTCAACAATCTCAAAGTTGTTTTGCTCAATCATCTACGTCCCAAAATTAATCTTCATCTTGAGAGACACAAGTTCTTCATGCTCATGCAGAAATCTCTCTTTACTCAACAATTCGTTGTTCTCTTGAGATAATTAGCTGCATCGTGTAATTTTGGTAACCTTCTAGATGGTTTGCTTCTAACCCAGTTCATTAATGGACTAACTAACACTACACTGCAAACGAGACTATTATTGCAGGCCAATTTGACATTGGACGTTGCAGTACAGTCCTCATTGTTACATGAGGCACCTTCATCAATCCAATCATCTATTGACTTTGTTTGCAAGCTCGACAGTCCATCAACCTCAGGACAGCATAAAAGAAATACAAAATCTGAGGATTACAAATGCTTCTCTTGCGGCAAAACCAACCACATACGAAAAGACTGCAAGTTTCGCAATGCAAAGAGCTCAACCTGTCATTCTATGGGGCATATTGCCTCAGTGTGCAGAAGTAGCAAAAACAAGAAACCTGATAAGCACTTCATGTTAATGTCAGGTTAATGTCAGCAAAGCGATCATGGCATGTCCGCTTGTCCCCATCCTAAAGGCTGATGGCTCAATTCGCATTTGCGGAGATTATTCTCTCACAGCAAATAAGTTTTATAGATGCAGAATAATATCCTTTGGCAACTGTAAAGGAGCTAACTGAAAACGTGTTTCAGTGAACTCCTTTAACGTAACAAAAAAATAAATATAAATATGTATATAACTTTTATTTTTACACCATATAAATAAACATATATAACAAAAAAATCACATACGAGAGAGAGAGAACGGCATGGATAAATCTCGATATCGATTAGTGTTTATTGTTCAAAGGTTTCAAAGGAACGATCTTCTGTTGTAACAATGTCGATGGAAACGTCAGAGAATCATTTGGTTGCACAATGAGATTTTGAGGAAATAAATTATATGAAGAGGAGCCCTTTCAGAGAGAATATTAATAAATTGATTTGCAGAAAACTCCTTTACGAACCGATTTTACAGGAAAACGCCCCGCAGGCAATATAGTATAACTGTAAACAGCAATATTAATGATTGTTTTCATCGCTTGTTTTTATATATATAATTTTATATATAATTTACTATATATAATATATATATTAATTGACTAGGTCACTACACCAACCTTCGAGGACATCACAACTTCAATGGCCAACTGCATCGTTTTCTCCAAGTTGGATCTTAAAAGTGCTTACTTGCAACTTCCTCTATCAGAAGTATCTCAATGTTACACCACCATTTCTATTCACATTGGTCACTTTAACTATACAAAACTGAATTTCGGAATTTCTTCTTCTCCTCGCATATTTCAGCAGTTTATTGATAGTCTAATTTGTTTCCATGGGTTCGTAGCTACCAAGATGACATTCTGATTGGTGGATTATCTCAAACTGATCATGATACTACTCTACAAATGGTCATGGATATTCTTGAGAAATACAAATTACAAGTCAATAAAGAAAAATCAGAATTCAACAAGTCATCAGTTCACTTTCTTGGTTTTATATTTTCTGCTCATGGTGTATCTCCTGATCCTCATCGTTTGACTGAAATCAGCAAACTACATTCACCAGTCAATAGATCTCAACTGAAATCCATCATTGGCACTTTACAATTCTACTCACGTTTAACACCAGAAATGAGTCAAATGGCAGCTCCTCTGTTTTATTTGCTAAACCCAAGAGTTCCTTTCAAGTGGACACCAATGGAGGAGGCTGTTCTTCGATCACTTATATCCAAAATAAACTTGACATCCAATTTGGTATTTTATGACATCAATAAACCGCTCTTTCTCTCTGCAGACTCCTCACCCACGGGTTTGGGATCTGTTCTGAGTCATGACAAAGAAAAGAAATAAATAATACATTATTCATCACGCACTCTCTCTCCAGCTGAGAAAAATTATGCTAACATAGAACGTGAAGCACTGGCTATTATCTTTGACATCAAAAGATTTCATCAGTATTTGGAAGGCAGACGATTCACAATTCTAACTGACCATGCTCCACTAAAATTTATATTTAACTCCTCCAGAAACATTCCAGAGAGAATTTCAATGAGACTGCAAAGATGGTGTTTAATTTTGAAATATTACAATTTTGACATTCAATACATCCGTGGTGAAGAAGTTTTCCTTCCAGATCTTCTCAGCCGTATTCCTGGTAGCAAAGACAGGGAAGAAAAGCAAGAAGTGGATGACATTTTTATTGCTCAACTGTCATTGGAGAACAAATTTCCTATTTTCAATGACTTGGAAGCTGAAACCAAATCATCTTTACTTAAAGCGGTCATTCATTGGGTTCAACGCGGTTGGCCTCACAGAATTAAGAAGAAATTTATTCCATACTCATCAAACAAACACGAATATACTGTGGTAAGGGGTTACCTACACTGAGGACACAAAGTGGTAGTTCCACCTTCACTTCGTCAAGCTGTTCGTCGATTCTTTCATGAATTTCATCCAGGTATTATTCGAATGCATCAACTCATGCGTCAGTTCGTTTGATGGCCAGGAATGGATGGTGATATACGAAAATTAATCAGCCAGTGTGATCCATGTGCAAAGTCTCAACAATCGAGAATAAATTACTCTCTTTCTGCGTGGCCGGAGTCAAGCAAATTCTTCCAACGTTTGTTCATCGACTTATTCTTCTTTGATGACAAGAGTTTTCTTATCCTAATTGATCAGTTCTCTAACTTTGTAGACATTCATCCATTAAATCAGTTATCTTCCAATCAAATCATCAGTGCTCTACAAAAGACATTCTGCTATTTTGGTCTTCCCGATATTATTGTGTGTGGTAATGGAAAACAATTTGTCTCCAAGGAATTTAAATCTCACCTTTCAAGTTGCAATATTGACCTCATGTTAACTTCAACGTACCATTCACCAAGCAATGGAAAAGCTGAACGAGCAATAAGGAGTGCAAAACTATTCTTATCCAAGAATCTGGCTGAAATTGGTTCTGTGGAATTCTGTTTACATCAGTTTTGCATCGTCAACAACTTCTTCCCTAGCTCAAACGGCACAATTCCCTCAACGGAATATTTGAAACACTCTCATAAAGTCTTAATGAGGAAAGCACTACTGTCCAATAAACAAAGCATAACGGAAGTGGCTATTCCACAAACACAAATGGGAACAAATGTTCCACGAGGAAGCCCGAAGTAGACGTGTTCGTCAACCAAACTCTCGTTATTTCAATAAAAACTTTGTAAATTAATTGTGGGGGATGTTGTATCATATGTTTAATTAGCGCTTGTTTAAATGTTTCAAAAATAAATAATTCTTCAACTTTGAACTTGATACGACAAAGGCATTGGAAAAACTTAGTTGACAACCCTGTAATCGATTTCACAATTATCATTTTTGCATTAATACTGGTTGAATCAGATCATTATTCATAGACCAGTTGATGAATATTAATCCGTCGAAATATATTGTTCTTAAAAAATGCGTATTTTGAGAGATGAGTTGGGGTTTGAATTATAGATAATATATAAATATTTGTGAAAAAAAAGAACAAAATCAGCTGCATTTTTGATGTCACTGATACCAACCATAAAATAAAAAAACATTCATTATTTATCAAGAAACCCAAAAAATAAGTCAAAATATAATATTTTATCATAAATCATAAAATGAAACATCAATAAAACATCAAAATATAAACAAGTTAATAAACAGTCTAGTAACAATTTAAGCGCAATTTCCTTATGTTATTCGGTGCCCAAATATTAAAACGTTTATATCAGTATTTGACTATGATTAATTTTTTGTGACCGAACGAAAGGATATTTTTGAAAACTTTCTTC
>MQRK01201053.1:32343-42585 GCA_001938485.1 Girardia tigrina
GATTTTTTACTTCGGTTCCCTTAAAGGATCGAGGTTTTTTTGATTTTCCGATTACTAACAGTTTCAATTTATGCGATCCGGATGCATTCCCGCAACATAAAACCGTAATTCTCTCTTTGGATGATTTATGTCCAGGAGCAGACTTTTCTCTTATCAAAGCTAGCGTTTTTGTTGGTAAACACTTCCAGTACATGCCAGTTTCATCTGCATTATAAATTTGATCAGGTTGCAAATTTTCTCTTTGAAAAAATTCTTGAAATTCGACACAGAAGTCGTGAGCAGCGTCAGTATTTGAACTGAGGTGTTTTCCCTGAATCGTAAGCTGACGAATCCCGTGTCACTGTTTGAACCTCGTCATCCAGCCTGACGAGGCGTTGAAATTTTCTTCGATTCCTAAATTTTTATGAAATGTCTTCGCTGCTTCGATACACATTTCGCCGCTGATTGGTATTCCCTCTGCTCGTTTTTGATTGAACCATATCAGCACGGCTGCATCCAAATCTTCGAATGTCGACGTTTTCATACTCTTTCGTTTCGAATGGCCTGCAGAACTATCGCAATCTCTAACAAACGCATCTAACTTATTTTTTGTTTGACTATATCTCGAACAGTTTGAATACCAATTCCATATTCTTCGGAAAGTTTTGACATGGATTCTCCTTTTTCGCATCTCTCAATCAACGTAAGTTTCTGTTTTATCGTGAGTACGATTCTCTTTCGTTTTTTTGTTAATTGTTCTTTCTCCATTTTTAAACGGTACAGATATGTAGAGCTAAAATATGAATTTTTGAGATTATATATAACAATAAAAATAATATCAAATAGAAAGAAATTAAAAATAATCAAACATACGAGAGTAATGAAAAAAACTGCACTTTATATTATAATACACGCACTTCTCCGCTGCAAGGAAACAGAGCAACTGAACAAACAAACTTCGAAAGACCGAAGGGACCGAAGATTTTGTGAACATTAGATTTTTTAGAACAAACGAAGTTCCGAGAATTGACAAATGTGGGCAATAAATATCGAAATTAATGGCAGTGTGACGTTCCTGTGCGACCCTGTACGTATTTTTTTCAAATAACGCGCATATTCAAGATCGCAATTCATTAATGCGTCTTAAAATCGTCTTAGATTAAAAAATTAATCAAACTAAATTTTTATTAAAAAATATTTATTTTCAGGCACGGTTAATCCGCAAACCGGTAAATCCGCGCACGGTTAATCGAGAGTACACTGTATCTCACTTTAATTTGTTAATAATATGAAAAATAATGACATTAAAATGTCTTTAATTTAGCCATAAATGATGTACATAATAACCTGCTGATTTAATATTTAAATGAATAATGTAAGATAATATGCAGATTCAGATCAATATTAGCAATTTCCCAGTTTAAATAATCTATTATTAATGTGAGGAATATTTTAAATTGTATGTGAATGAAGTATGTTTATTTGAATATATTGAGATTAGAATGGTGATTCTTCCACCTAGATGGAAATTGGTATTTTTTGTATTTACGTGAATCGACTATTCGTACATAATTAAAACAATAATAACGAAATGATTATTACCTGATAAGTGTACATTTTTAATAATTTTGATAAGTGTACAAACTAATTAGAATGATATCAAACTGCAAATGATCTTCCAAGAGTTGTGGGGACTGTAAATGTAATATTAATAAATATTCTAATAATAATTGTCTCAATGCTCTTAACAATTACATTTTACTTTTGTATTATGACTGATTTAGGAACAGTTCTTTTTAGATAAATATTTTGAAAGTTTTATTTTCTTACCAAAACAGTAAAATATATAATGCTTTTTTATACAAATTTAAAGAGAAAAAAATTACCAATTTTAACAGTTATCTCTTAAATTGTAAGTATTTGACCTAGACCCATTTGACATTAGTGTAGGCAATTACGATCTTAATCACAAATGAAGCAAAAAGGTACTCAATGACTCTCCACAGCCTCTCATCTTCCTGGAAGGGCCGGGAAGATAATTAGATCAACATTTAGGTGATCAAGAATTATTAAAAAACATTCTCAGGCAAAAATAAAACTAGAAAGGGTTTATTATAAAATGCATTGGTCGACTGTTTTATGTCATAACTTTAGAAAGATTTAAATAAGTTTTTCAAGAATGAATGTATGAATTTTCATTGTGAAAGAGTGTAGTTTTTATAACTTTTCATTAAAGGGAATATAACAGTTAAATGGAAATAAAACTAATATTAACCATAGGACATTATAATTAAACAAAAACACGGGCAATGCTGAATTCGAGTCGTTCATTACTCAAATCTTGAGGCTTCTGGAGCTTTAATTATCCGTATTGAAGAAGTTTTTCTTCTTTCCGACGATTTTCTAACATTTTTCTGATCAAAGCGAAGTCACTGTTGATGGAGAGGCTTCCCAAACCTCGCTTTTCCGGAATCCTCGAGTAATAGTAGTCGTAGTACTTCATCATCATGTCGAAACAAATCCGTTCGTTCAGTTTACAATCCTCAAACGGATTAAAGGTACTCGGATTTTCCATTCGTAAATTTAGACCAATTATCATTTCTGTAAACTGAATAATTGTGACTATTAATAATAAAAAAATATTATTTAATTTCATTCTTTTAATTAAATTGAATTTTATCGGATTTAAATGAAATAAATTTATTTATTTGAACCAATGAAGAAAGAAATGACAATTTTAACAATTGTGATTGGTCTAAATTAAAAGAATTTTCTAAAATCACAAATTTTCGTTACGTTTACAAATTTCATCTTTTAATTAGATAATTTGTAAAATATAAACATATATATAAATCAAAAATTAATATTCAAGCTTCACACTGAACTTCTTGTTATATATATATATATATATATATATATATATATATAATTAGATTTACTGGCAATTTATTCATAAAAAAGAAAAGAAAATGCGCCATTTTAATATTTTTAGGGTGTACTCCAAAACATCGGTAGCCAAAATATCGACAGTAAAAAAGTAGAAATACAAATAAATATTTTATTGATAATAAAAATTTTAAATTGAAAAATTCAAAGATTCGAAAAACAAAAATTCTCGAAATTTTTTTCATGTTGCTTATAAATACTATCATTTATAAATATACTTATTTTTAATCATTAATATGGAAGAAGTATGTGACATAATTTTTCTCCAAAAAGGAAAGAGTAAATTACATATAAGAGGATTTTTTCATTAAAGAAAGGAACCCAGGAAACCTTTACTATTGAGCATGTTGAAGGATTCACTGGTTGAGAATGATAGAATCATTTTATTTACAACAATTGCAGATGTAATACAACTGTCATAGACGGTGTCGACAAATTCCTCACGAACTGACAGACACTCAAGAACAACGACTTGATCTCTGCAAAGAATTTCTTGCTCACCTCCATGACATGGGCTTTTTCAGACGGATCGTTTGGGGATGAAACATGGATATTTTTCCGTAATCCCAACAAGGAGAATTAGTGACTCTACCCTGGTATGTCCGCAAACCCGTCGTTCAACATGACTTTTTGGCTTGTCGTTGTTCTGGTTGTCAATGTTTTGGCCAGCTCCAATTTTTTTATGAATCAAAACATGAAATAATTGTTTTAGCTGATGATGTCGTAATGGTGAAACATGTTTTGTTGTATAATATATATAATATTTGTCTTAAAAGTGTTTTTTGTTTGTTTGTTCGTCGGTTACGCTTTTCAATGTGAAATTACGGAGGAACCGGAGTGAAGCCATGTAAGGACGTGATCAATCTGGATAGCCCGCATCTATAAAATTCTGTTGTTACAGCTTCTTAGCCGAAAGACACCCGGAAGCCGATGAAATCAATCGAAAAACGAACAAGTAGTTAAATGGTTAAATTAACACTGATTTCGAATAATGACAATTTTGATGATTCCTGTAGTGAACACAATTTTCAAATTAAAATTGTGTAAACCAAATATAATTAATAAAATGTTTATTTTTTTGCAAATTTACCCACTTTTAAATTAAAGTTTTTTAATAGTTAGTCTTATATTATTTTTCGGTCATCGTCTAAATCTTTAAATTGAAATTAATCAAGCACAAAAATTGAATAATTAATTCTTAATGAATTTTTGTAAAAAAAATTAATCTTGTTTTAATAATCGTTTTTTTGTACTAAATAAAATTTTGCTCAATTGCTCAAAATGTTTGTCAATTTAATTTGTTTATTTGACGATTTCTATCACTTATTTACTAATTATACTGCTAAAATTTAATTTTGTATAAAATACAAATGTTTGTTATTAAAAAATAATATCAACAAATAAAATGCGAAATTGCGGAGGAACCGGATTGAATCCATTTAAGGGTGTGGTTAATCTGGATAGCCCGCATCAATACAGTTCTGTCGGTATGGTGCCTTCTCGCTCTATCATCAGCGGTATTATTGTACCACCATTACGCTTCCATGACTGATATATTGGACCTTCCCATGATTCTTTTTATCGTCCGATGATTTCTTTCTATGATACCGTTGCCCCTCGGTCGATTGCTGACACGGTAAATTAACTCAATTCTCCACCACTCCATAATATTAACAAACTGCTTATAGTAAAATGTAGTATAATTGTCTACAATCAGTTCCCTAGGTGCACCACGCTCGAAAAATATTGAATTCATCACTGGTGTGATAGAATTAGCGCTCTCATCCTGTATTTCTATCAATTACACTTATATACTTCCTACCGTTGTACTTGATATGTCAATTTACATCAATTTTCATTTGTTGAAAAATGTCCTTTTTCCACTTCACTGGTGCGGGATCAGATTTTGACTAAGAAGGATTGCTCCCTACGCATATGCGGTGATTATAGGGGTTTGAACGAACCGCCGCCATGATCGAAGGCACCAACCATTCACGAGGAACCCTAGTCAACCGTCCAGCTTAATTCTCTCTTGATGGGAAATGTCCAGCTTATATTCTTTGACTGTACCTGCAATTATCATCAAACTTCTTTGCATCAGTGCTTCGCCTAAACCCTTCACTTTTATAGGCCTGTCGCTCGCAACTATTGATTTTATCAACCAAGCTACTTATGTCGAATCAATACAAATTTTAACTTTACGAAAATTCCACGCCCAAACCAAATTCAGGCCTTTAATAATAATTCGGCAAAATTAATGTGATGGCAATCATCAACATGTCAAAGCCAAACAGCGTCCTCTACAATCATTCCTCCTGTTTCCACACACGCGCCTATTGCCACACTGCTTGCATCACACCACAACTACACTGACTTTCACTTCCCACGCCCCTGTCACCGGATCATTCCTCAGTACGTTTTGATACCAGTCATGTGCAACCGTAGTGATGTTGTTATCCACAACTTCGTACCATACAGTATCGTTTGTCATTCGCTTGAGAACACTACATACAAGTCGCAGCTACTCTGCAAAAAGAAAATGCCTGATAAGCTGACCACTCCACGGGAAAATAGACTGCCGCATCAATTTGTCTGGTATCTTCAGGATAGTACCGTCTCGATACCACACCAATTATCCTTTATCATCCCGATCTACCCTTAACCCCAGTATCCGAGCACCTACTAGGTGTTCTGGTGCTTTCGCCTCCAAACCATACTGCACCAACAATTTAATCACATGTTCCGTCTTCACCATCGCATTGTTCATGACAATGTCGTTGATATATGAATCCATTGCCGCTCGCACTTGCTCATCCATTTCCAACACTTTGTTAACGATCGCCGACATAATTTTTGGCGCAACGTTTAATCAGAAGCTTAATCTAGTGAGACAATACTTTTTTCCACCAAATTTAATTATTTGATATCGCCACACCTTAATCTGCAGATAGGTCTTCTGCAAATTTACGATTGATAATTGGATCCCCATATGACGCCACTTTTTTAATTTGCTACTGCACACGTCCCCATTCGCAGTATGACTTGAAACTCAGTCAGCTTTCGGAAGTCAATTACGGGTCTTACTTTGTTTTTTTGATTGTTACATAACTACAATAAGCGGAATAATCCCACCCTTATCGTTCTCATTATACGGAATAAGCCACCTTTACAGAATCAACTCTTCTATCTCAGCATCGAATTCTTATTTTAACTCGTCGGGAATTCCATAATCCGCCACACTATTGGTCAGTACAAGCTCGGTATCCTTCAAATGATATGTCGCAGATAATACCCATTCGCGAACACAGCCGTAAAATAAGAGTCTTCCACTCGAATTTCTTCTTCTGCCCCAACGCAAACCCATTGCGTTGTACCGTGAATTGTACGTCCTTTCCATCACCCGCAATCGAGTCACCACCGCAGAGCCACACCAATACCCAATACAATATCGAAACCTAGAAGCTGATCGACCACAAAAAAATCCACCTCAATTTTGGTCTGTTACACTTCAACTTCTCTCTTCACTGCTAGTTCACTCGCTGTGGTGCTCCAATTCAATATCTGAATACTCTCGCGCACAGGTCGGCATGCCTTCTCATTCACAAACTGCCGACTAATCACTGAACAAGAACATTCTGAATCAGCCAACGCAACAACATTAGCATTGTCAATACACACCATCACCGTTGGCAACCGCGATCGAGGATAGTGGAAATTGCTAGCGCAGCAACTAGCACCTTCGTCTACTCGTTTTTATCTCCTGTAGAGACTCACAACTTATTAATTTGGAGGGACATTGTTTTACTATGTACCCCACCCCATACAATTGAAACAGGTTACCTTTAGCTTCAGCGTATGCATACAATACCTGGCATAATGCCCACTCACGCCACACGACAAACATTTACCCCTATTACTCTTTCTTTGAGTAGATCCAACCTTGCTCACAGCTCCCACATAATCAGTTTTTTCCGTTATTTCAAGGCCTTTACAAATACCTCCTATAACTGGAATTCCTCCAACACAGCTAACGCTAATAATCTATCCTTTTACTCCCATGGTAAACCACAAACGAATGCGTATTTAAGCAAACTATCATCGAGTTGTTCAGTCATGAGGTTCCCGAGCCTCTTTAAATCGACTAGATAAACATCCACACTTTCTCTAGGCTGCAATCGGCGCCTCAGAAATTCATCAAACGCTCGAAATGAGTTGAGGGAAAATGCATCTATGAGTGCCCGTTTTAACTTTACATAATCATTTTTTATTTTCTGTGCTAAACATCGTACACCGCGAACGCTCCATCTTCAAAAAATAGAAGTCGAAATTCGTTTAGACTATCACCATTTAGTTGCAGCTTTGCCATCAGCTCAACCTTCCGCATCCATTCTGCAAAATCCCGCGTCGCCAGAAAATTGGTGAATCATTTCCGATATTCTAATTGATATCATCTTGCCGCTAAAGTTTATTGTACAAAATATAATAAAACATGATTAATAAAAATAAATTTATTCGAATTCAAATCACGCGTGTGGCACTCCAATTCAAACAAAACTGAACATAATTATCATTCATATTTACAATTTACTACAATACTGATAAAATGAGAAATGCCGGACGAGCTGGTGAGGACGTGGTTAATCTGGAAAGCCCGCATCGAGACGGTTCTGTCTGTACAGCGCCGAGAGCCAACTTAATTGACCGACTATTTATTCAGCACAGAATTCGAAATAATAAATTATAATAATAACGATTTAAAAATTTAAACAGAAACGTTTAAAAAAGGAAATTTAGCTCACTCGTCTTTTTCTAGTTTTTTATATTTTTCAATAAAAAAGTGTAAATAAAACTATGGATGATGTGACATACTTGTCAATAGTTTCGGCCGAGCACGTTAAGGGAAAATTTTCTCTCATAGTCTGTATAAATACATCTTCCGGTTCCCCCAGTAGAAGATAGTCATCGATGGCAGCTGCTGCGCTTGTGGAAGACATCATCTTAAAACATAAGATATATCGGTGATTGAGTTAGCTTAAACATCGATTTCACACAATTATTTCTGCTTGTAATACCTAACTCTCATTACTTCTCCTAGATCTCAACAGTGTAACTGTATTAGCAAATTTAAAATGTGTATATAATCAATAAAACTTTAATTTCATCAAAAAAATAAATAATTAAAAAAATTCATTCATCATAATTACGTAATATATATTTTGTTAATGATATAACCATTAATTTATTTATTTATGACACAAAAAACAAAACGAAAAACCAACAAATGTCATTATTGTTTATTCGTAGTAAAATAAAATTCCAAGCGATTTTCAAGCGACAAATTCGAAATTTTTAGAGTCCATATGAACGGACGGCAATGAGTGATTGTTTTTCCACTGATTGACGAAAAGAACGAAAACGAAACGATGAAATCGAATAATAAAGTAGTGGTCGACACGGATGAAGTGATCACGATCAATGTTTCCGTGATCGGGCTGTCGGGCGGAGAAAACGTGAAAGGAATCAGCGGTGTGGGCAAATCGTGTCTTTGCCAGCGACTAGTCGAGCCGCCCGACCAGCGATCTTGTTACACGCCCAACAAGCACAGCTCGATCATCTCCGCGATCGATTTCTATGGCTCGAGCATCAACCAGACTCACTGGTGGTTGTGGAGCGGCGCGGCGACTCGCACAGTGCGCAGCAAGAAGTGCCGCTTCCACTGGGTTGAGCACACGGTCTTCATCGACGACAGCTCGTTTCGGGAGTTCCCGACGAGCGGCAGCAGCGAGCCGAGCGATTTTGTGAAGCGAGCGACTCAAACCGAGTTGCGATTGAATAAGACCGTGTATGGAGGCGGAGGTCGTGCTGGGCGCCAGACGGGTCAGTTTTGATGTATTTGCTTTGTTACATTTTTATTTGATTTTTAAAATTTTTTTAATTTAATTAAATTTTTTACTATTGTTAAAATTTTAATTAATTTTAATATTACTAATTAATAAATTTTTTCTAATTTTTTATTTATATTTATAAAAAATTTTATATATTTTTTATGTATTTCTCTTATTATTTTTATCCATTTATATTTTAATTTTTTTAATATTTTTTATTACATCTTTTTGTATTAATATTTTTATTTTTCATCTCATTTTAATATTTAATCAAAAAAATAATTAATAATATTTTTTCACATTTTTTTTATATTTTAAAATATTTTTATTTAATTTTTTTGTTATTTTAATATTTTATTTTTTTATTTCATTTTAATATTAAATAATCGAAAAATTTAATAATAATATTTTTCTAATTTTTTATTCATATTTTAAAATATTTTTCTAATCTTTAAATTTTTATTATTTTTTTATATTTATTTTTTATTTTTTTATCTTATATTATTTTTCTATTTATAATTTAATTTAAATTATTTAGTTTATCGAATTTTTATAGATTATTGTTTTTCCAATTTCATTCATTTATATTTTAAGAATTTCTTTTTAATTTTAATATTAAATAATTAATAATATTTTTTGTTATCTTTTATTTATATTTTTAAATATTTTT
Organism: Girardia tigrina; assembly: GCA_001938485.1. Taxonomy (NCBI): domain Eukaryota; kingdom Metazoa; phylum Platyhelminthes; order Tricladida; family Dugesiidae; genus Girardia; species Girardia tigrina. The sequence goes on from MQRK01201053.1 coordinate 41,824, forward strand.
ATTCGATTTTTTGATTATTAATTTTTCTATTTATATATTTTATTCCATTTTTGTATTTATATTATATTTATATTTTTATTTTTTTCATGTAAATTTTTAAATTTAATTTAATCTTGGTTTTTATTTAATTTTAATATTAAAAATTTTTTAAAATTTTTTTTGATTTTTTGTTATTTTTTCCATTTTTATTTTTATTTTATTTCATTTTATTATTAAATTATCAAAAAAATAAGTAATAATATTTTTCCAATTATTATTATTTGATTTTTATTATGTTTTATTTTTTTAATTAATTTCTTAATTTTTACAATTATTTTTCTATTTATATTTTAAGATATTTTTATTTAATTTTAATATTAAATAATTAATAATATTTTTTCTTATTTTTTATATATTTAAATATTTTAATTTAACTTCATTTTATTATTAATTAATTAATATGAAATGACCAAAAAATTATTATTATTTTTTTTCATTTATTTATTTATATTTTTAAATATTTTAATTTTTGTATTTTTATATTTATTTTTTTAATTTAATTTTTGATTATATTTTATTATTTCTTCCATTTTTTCAAATATTTTTATTTTATTTTTATTAATTTAATATAATTTATTTTATTATTATTATTATTATTTCATTTATATTTCTATTTTTGAATATTTTTATTTGATTTTCTTAATTTTTTTATCGTTTTTTTCATTCATGTTTATATTTTATATTTTATTTTTTTATTTAATTTTTTAATTCATTAATTTATTA
>MQRK01201053.1:52744-67079 GCA_001938485.1 Girardia tigrina
TTTATTTCAAAAATTATTTAAACTATTTTCAAAATCAATATTTAAAATTGCTTAAAAATAAATATTTAATATTTTTGTTTTCTTGACATTTTTAATTCTAAGATATTTTTTATTTTTAAGTAAATATTTTACTTTTTTTATGATTTTCATTTATTATATAATTTTTAATTTTTAAAAATATTTAACAAGCAAATTAATATAAAAATATTTTACCCTTTAAATTAAAAAATAATAAACTATTCAGGCGAGATGAAAAATTAAAATTAACCCCTCATATTTCTCAATAACAAACTACAGTCTAGAACGGAGGTCGACAATCTTTTAACTTGGAAGAGCCAAAATAATAATTAAGAATAATTAATAAAGTAATAATTGCAAATTCCAAGGAAACTTCTTAGATTCTTTACACATTTCGGTTTTTCAAATGTCTTTATGACTTCTAATTTATATGGGTCCGTCTTTATACCTTTATCATTAATTACATGTCGCAAAAATTTAACTTCCGTTTTTAAGATATGGCACTTTTTCGGATTAATTCTTAAACCTGCTTTCCCGATTTGGTACAATACTTTATCCAAAGTTTCGTAATGTTGTTCTAACGATTTTGAAAATATAAGAATGTCATATAAATATACCACTGTCTGTTCTATGCCTCCGAGCACCTTTGTCATGAGTTCCTGAAACGTTACCGGTGCCACTGCTATACCAAACAGCATTCTATTGAAACAAAATTGTCCTAGCTTTGTGGAGAATGCTGTTTTTAGCTTTGAATCTTTCTCTAGTTCGACCGGGTAGTATGCATTGCCTAAATCAATTGATGTGAAATATCTGGTTCCATACAATCTGTCCATCATTTCTATCATATTTGGCATAGGAAATGCATCTTGCACCTGTGTCTAATAAACAATCATCCACGTTACATTATTCATCAACTTTATACTCGGCCGGCCTTGCATTCTATCATACGATATATTTTCTGCTTTCCATTCATCTATTGACAAAATCCTGACATTTTCTTCTGTGTTCTTTTCTTCAATTGTTACCATTAAACTTCGTCCAAGCTTGTCCTCAAAAGTTTCTTTCTTTATAAATTTCCGTACTTTATCATTTACTCTTGCTTCGCTTATCTCAACATTCCTTTCATCGTGTATCACTACGTCTATAATATTTGATATATTACTTCTACTATAAATACCAATACTTTGGAAGTTGCTGGTATCTTTTAATTTATTGCCCCGACTGGCTCCACTTCTGTCAAGGCATTGCCTTTTGGGTGTTCACTTCCTGTAACCGATTCTTCATATTTTTCATCAATGTTATTCACGAATCTTCGATTATCTACTCGTCTTCTGTCTTCTCTATCTCTTTATCTTTGTTGATTGTATCCCGATCCTCAATAGTTATTGTCCCCTGTATTTTGCTGTCTTCTTCTGCCATTTAAATTTGTATAACATTCACTTTCACTGTGCCCTTTATCTTGACATCTTTTGCATTCGATGTTTGGACAGTTTCTTTTTACGTGTCCATGTTGTCCACAACCATAACCTTTTATTGGTCTCCTTTCCGAACAGTTTCTTATCATGTATCCTTCTTTTCCACCTCCGAAACACTTGATTGGTTTTCTTTGTCTATACGTTTCACTTATGTGACCTACTTTTTCACAATTTCTACATTTGACCGCTTTCATGCCTTGAGTGTATTCTGTAGTATTTCTACCAACCCCTGTCTGATTTTGTCCGTATTTACTGTCGCCTGTTACTGCTTCTCTGTAGCTCCGGCATCTGTTTTGCATCCTCTGGTCTCTTACTACATTCACGTCTTCTGTCACACTTTTGACGTCATGTACTGGCCTTTATCTTTTCTTTTATCTCATTTATTCCTTTCACTTTGTTAAGTCTCACTTCCTTTTTTATGTCCACATCATCACAACAATGTAACAATAATGCTTCCGTGAGGGCGTCTTTTGACAAGTCATGTTTCAAGATCTTGGCTGCGAGCTTTTCTACTTTCTCAAAAATACTTCCGGTATATCTTCCTTCATCCTGTACCGGTATGCCTCAGTTAGGTCTTCGAATAGTGAGGAAGTTCGAGAGAATGCCTTTCTCAATCGGTCTTTATAACCTACTATTGTCTTATCTACCGCTTTGTATCGATCTTTCAGATCTCTCTCCAACAAACAAACGACTATTGTCTCTTGTTTGGCCTTCGCTATTCCTGCAAAATTAAAGAATGATTCACATTCTTCAATAAATGTCTCCACATTATCGCCTTTTCTGTACTTTTCAGGTAACATTTGACCCGTGAAGATATCCATTGCAGTGTTAGTCGCCCTGTGAGAGGTGGTTACAACATCAATATCAGAATTCATTTTTTAACACCAAAATTTATTATATCATTTTTAATTTTTAAAATATTTAAAAAACACATTAAAACATATTTTATTTTTAAATACGTACTTGATTTTTAATAGTTGTTTTATTATATCATTTTTAATTTTAAAATATTTAATAAGCATATTAACATTAAAATATTTTACCTTTTAAATTAAAAAAAAGTAATAAACTATTGTGGCGAGATGCAAATTTAAATTAACCCCTCATAAGTTTAATAATGAAAAATAATTATCAATTTTATTATCGAAATGTAAACTCTTTATTACAAGGGATACGAATAAAGCGTCGTGCTTCGCAATAACATTCGATTCATCAAGTCAATCCACACCACATATAAACTTAATGCGTTATAGATTTCAAAAAATAAAAAGAAATTTAACCATTAAATCTGTGGATAAAAATGAATTTATTGGTAAAATGTTTTTTAAATATTTATTTAAATTATTATTTTTAAAGTAATATTCTCAATGATAATTTTAATGTCGTTTTAAAATTAAAAAAAACAGGTGATCGCCTCAAAAAAGCCTCTAATAATTGTCACTACGAAAAACGATATCCTCTCACAGACAGTTCACGAAAAATTCAGATCGATAATTGATAAAAAACCATACAACAAGTATCCCGTCGTCGAAACTTCATCTAAACTCGATATAAATATCGATCATATTTACGATTTGGCAGTGACATTTTGCGATCAAAATGGCATGAAATTTACAAAACAAGTCACTTATCAATATTCTGAAGGATGTTTGAATCGTGAAAAAGAGAACGAAACACATCGACGAGAATTCGAAAAATTGGTTGAGGAATATTTGTCAGGGGACAATTTGTTTGAGGAATGGGAGCAGTTTATAAAAGTCGATCAAGTTGGGTTTTATTTGCGTTGGTTTCCTCAAGATAATTTGAGAGAAATATTTCGAGAAAAACAGCATGACTTTATGTTGAAGAGACGTGGCCTCAATAGTCACCGGTTCAAAGAGATTTTATCTTCGCTTTTGCGTGAATTCGATCACTTGATTTCTCTGGAAGAGGAGTAAGGATATTTTATCATTAAGAATTTTATTATAATTTTGTTATATTGTATAATTATAACTTGTGACCCTAGAAAATTTTAATTCAGTTCTTAAAAAACGCTTTCTAATTTTCGTTTGTCTAGAATTCACAATAAAAATAGATTATAATCGTAATGGACTCTTAATCATTTAGAAATATGTGATTTGAGTGTATCCGCATATATAAATAATAAAAGAAAGCATACTTGAAAATGGGACATGTAACGGTGGTATGCTACCGTGAGCCCGGTCTTTATAGAGGTTGCCACTGTCTCTTTTGATCGGAGTGGGTGACGCTCGAAAGATCCACCGATGTAACCAAAACGACGATCAATTTGCGCGGCGATAGATGGGATTTAATTGAGAAAAAATCCAACGCGGCCTCTGTATTCGGCCCACCAGAAAGGTTTGAGCGCCACAATTTGATATCGATCAGTCGAGTACCAGTAATCGACCGGCAATAAATCAATGACGGTCGGCGGCGGCTTATTGTTAACAACGATGAAATTATCCACAGTCATCGATTGAATTGAAGCACAGTAACGATTTCAAATGATATCATTTTTTGAAAGCAGAAAAAATATGTAATTCAAAGGAAATTTATTAGAATTTAAAATTTACACAAAAGTGCTTCAAATAAAAACTTTTATCATAAAAGCCGAGTAAAAAAAGAAACGATTACATAAATAATCACACGGTAAAAAATTTCAATTGTCATTAAAATAGGCGATAATTATAAAAGCATGTTTTTCTATAAATAATGATATAGAATTTCATTATATTCTATAGTATAGAAATATATTTATAAATATTAATATTTTATTTTTGTTCACTACAGGATTGTTTTTGTCCAATCTGTCTCCACTTTCCAATCACGAATTTTGGCCTTGAAGAGGGCCGTATGTCTTTCGCAATTCTTAGAAGCCCTTGAGGAACCTCCGATGAAATAATCGGGTTGAAAGAATTTCCCAAGGTTCGAATTCAGTACATAATCGAGAATGATACTATTCAATTCAACCATGACGCTGATTGGCACACATTTTCCATGAATCCCAAAAGTAAAGTAAACGTAAATTCTCGGTAATTGCCAATCACTGTCGCCTTCGTAAATACCAGTGGTCGGTTTGATTCCGTGTTCATTAGTGATTATTTTCCAAAACATCGTTCCAATATTGTTTCCACAACTTTCATATTCTCATCAATTCATACCATGGTTCATAAATGCCTCCACATGTCTTGATAAAATATTCTGCATTAAAAATATAGCCAAAAGGCAAAGTTATCTATCCGTTTAAATTACGCATCCAATCTCAAAAATAATAAAGAAATCGATATTGATATATAACTTTATTTAGCTATCCCAGAACTAACAATAATAATTCATTTAAACAAACGAATTTCTGATAATAATTTTTTAATTATAACTTTACATATTTACATATATATATATATATATATATATATATATATAATTATATAGATGTTGCATTAATATTTTTTTTATTAAACATATTTTTTTACATGAATCCAATTTTATTTATTTTTCAATTTTGATAATTTTTTAATTCATTCTGAAACAGTGATATTTACTGCAGTTGTTTACTTATATTATTTTCTCTTCCTGTGATTGTAAATACCAATCAATTCACAAGTCAGCTAGACATGTATCATTCTTAAAAGAACTTCTTCAGGGGGTTCATCCAATGAAAGATCAAAATTTCCAAACATAAATATAAATGGATAGTATCTGATTGTTGAAGATTCAGTATCAGATCGTCAAGACGAGAAGTTTTATGTATAGAATGAAGAGTATTGCACCATGTAGTAATTTACGTGACATAAATTTCGAGATTAGATGGACTCATCTGATGCACTTCTCAAATTTGATTCTAAATATCAAATGCTTAAAAAGCGTATGTAAAAGATATCAATTGATTAAACCCCTCTCATAGCTATTTGTCAATTTATAAGTGAAACTTCTGCTTTCTCATACCTGTGTCTCAGTGTTGATAAAAGTATTCAAATACTTGTAAGAAAAGTTATTAATTTGTTAAGAGAGTTTTTATTTTGGCAAAGGAATAAATATAGTGTGTAATATTGGTTCTCAAGTTCTACAAACTTCGATCAGCAGCAGACATCAGGAAATGCAAGAACCAATTTTGATCTCAAACAAAATTAATCGCATACGTTAACGATAAATTGCCGACATCAGAAGCTTATCGCTACAATGAATCATTATGATCAACATAGATTTTTTATCCGTACATTATCCAAATACAGACAATAAGCGAAGTAACTGTTGTTCAACAATTCAAATTTGAGAAAAAATTAATTATCTAAACAATCCGTAGTATCGCTTTCATATGTTGACATCTTTTTGATTGAAAAATAAGAGTTTAAAAGTCTTTTAATTCGAATAAATATTAATGATGACATTTTTGTAGTTTAATTTAATAATAAATATTTTTTCAAATTAACGACATTTAATCATTTCTTTAATAATAAATAATTTTTCAAGTTAAATTGGATTTAATAAAATAAAATCATGATTGGAAATTTTAAATTATATTCGAATAATGGGGATAGTATAACATTAAAAATTATCATTCGACTTTCTGATCAGGAGACACTACAGTAATGACAATTTATCTCTCCAATGTACGAGTTATTATACCCATGGCAATTAAATTTATATAAGATTAGCTTTCATTGTGTGAGGAATATTTTGTGTTTGAATGTTGTGTGTTGATTTGGAATTGTGTCTCTCATAAACCTTTTCTTTCATAAAATATTTTAATTCTTATTATCTGAAAATATGTAATGTTTAAATTTATTTCTAATTTCAAATAATTGTAAAATTTTAAATAACTTTATTAATTTTATTTACAATTTTTAAATAAATAAATTGAATTAATATTTTTTAAATAATTAATAATCATTTTAATTTTTAAACAATAAAATTCTGAATAAATATTTAAACAATTTTTTAAATTCTCCATTTGCTCAGATAATAAGATTAAAGTCATTAATCAATTAGTTAGAATGCAACCGTACGAAGGTTTTGACAAAGATTGCCTTGAGGATAATCAAACTTGTTATGTTAATAAAAATATGAAAAGTCAAATTTGTGTTCTTAATAATTGCACAGTCAGATCTTGATTTTACTATAGTAATCTTTATCTGAATATTCCTGACACTGAATATTGACTATTAAAATAACTAATATGGTTTTCATAATTTTTCCAAATAACACAATTTGAATTGTTTTAGGGACATTTCTCAATTTAAATTTATATTTTTATAGAACTCGTTAATTTTTTTTCAATTAATCAATCAACTTATAAAAATATTTGAAAACATATCTAATTAATTTATTAAAACTTAATTTAGTAACTATTAACAACATCAATATGAGTTTTGCAACATTTATTAATACCACAAGCGCATTCAATATTTGACATTGTTCTTGATCAATATATTTCTGAATTCATACTAATTATTTTCAATAAGTGAAAATCTGTTAATAAAAATTATTAATTATAAAAAAATCGAATTGGTTAAAATTAAATCTAAACATTTTTAAAAAAGTACATGTTAAATTAAAATTTTAAATTACATTAAAAATTAATTAATACATTCAAAAATTATTTTAAATCTTTTTACTTTAAAATTAAATTAAATTATTTTTAATTAGTAGGAATCAAAGAAAATACCGACCATCCAAATACATGCACAATATCAGCACACAATTCAAAACATTCCTCATACTAACTATTTTATTTTCTAAAATTCATTTTATTAAAATATTTGAAATATATTTTATAATATTTATTAAAAATTTTATTTGCATTTTAAATTTTAACATTAATCATTATTTCATAATCATTCAAACTTTATCAGGTTATTAATACAAATCCTATTAAAATCTATTAAATTAAATTATTAAATTAAATCTATTAAATTAAATCCTATTATTTATATAATTAGTACCATAAAACACCAATTTTCCAATGTGGTAGTAGAATCTCAATCATATCACAACCATTTAATAATTAAAAAATCATCATACTAACATAAAAATACATTTATTACCGTGCCTACTGGGTTCCTTTTTGTCTTAGACTTCTAGACCGCGAAAACCAACTATATTCCACATTAAAAAACAATAAAAATCCAGAAAAGTATTCTTTCAGGCCTTAATAATGGGAATCAGTATATGGCTGTATAATGGTTAATAAATATTTATAATGAATTACTTTTGTGTTTTACGAGAACACGAGATGTTATTGTAAGAAATGTTATTGTTATTATAAGAAATGGAGAATGAGAATCGAGTGAGAATTCATTGAAGTAATATAAAATATTTGCAAACTTCATACATGTTCGCTAACGTAGCATCAAATCCGTTTTATCCAGCATTTTTTAATAATAACTATGTGGATAAATAATTACATTCGATCCAAAATTCTAAAAGAATTTATTAATAAAATAAAACATTATCATAAAAACCTTTCTTAAGACATTTTCAGAAATGTATTGTAAAACATTTTCTGAACTCCGTTTTGAAAGTGACGAAATTTAGTAAATAAATATTATTTTACACAGCATAAATAATTTATGCTTTACCGTTTATATTATAATCAAGTAGGGACAACGACCCAAAACACTTAATAACAACGAATATTTTAGTTCCCTATCACAGAAGCTGTTCATTTTCAATCTTTTTAATGAAGCACAGGGGTTTCATCAACAATATTATCAATTTCCATAGATTTTATAATATGATTTTTGACGAATAATTGAAACGCTTCATTGAAGATATGTTTATTTAGGTCGATCGAGAACATTGTTAAGAATCTCCAAAACGAGAAAGCATTTATTTCTCATTTTATAGATTTTGATTCAAAAATAGAATATTTCAAGTTTAATGAGAAATCTTCCGACTCAGACCTTATTCCATTATGTTTATTAGATGCCAACTATGAAGACAATTTATTACATTATATAAGCCAATATGCCCAACAGAAAAGGTTGGAGCATCAGTTGTTGAATCATTTGTCCGAAGACTGTCAGAAATATTTCAGGAAATCACTGAGAGAAGTCAGAGACGATCTTTTCAAATACTTTAAACATTTTATTCCTGATAAAGTTGTCAAAAATGTTAGTTATTTATAATTAATTCAATAAAATTATTATATAAATTATTATATAATACATTTCTAAAAGGTTTCGTAATCAGCTATTCATACTTGATAAGTTATTACATTTTAATATATCATGAGTTAAATATTCTTTTAAGTCCTAAGACTCACATATAAAAAAAGGCTAGAAGGAATATGAGAAGGAAGAGGTAGAGTTTAAATGAAATATCACTTCTTTTATGGTTAGGTGTTTATTGAAAACATGTTCAACGGTATGGACCTTCAAAAATCAATCACCAATATTTCTCCAACTCGAGGTATCTGCCCTTTTACTTTTATTCCGAATTTATCCAAGAAATCTATACCTGCGATCATTGATCACTGCGATTCTTTGACCACATAAATCTCTATCAACTTCTGTGTTCCTTCAATAGCAACATTCAATTGAACGATTCCATAATTGATCAGTTCTGAGTCATTTGCGCAATGGATATGTTTTTTCGTTTCTCTGATTTTAATATCTTTCATATTTTTAATTATCTCCACCTTAATTACATTTACTCTGACTCCGGTGTCCAAAAGGCAATGAACTTTTCTATCTTTCACGTAAAAATCCACACTTGGACGTCCTTTCAATTCTTTATAATTTATCTTAAGCTTTGAAATCTTCAGTATTTCCTCTGTACAGTTTAGTTTCTATCATTGTCTTGAGTTTTCACACTGTTTTCATATTACACTGTTCTCGATTTCCAATATGTTCACAATCAAGTTCCCAAATCTCTTGAACAAAATTTTCATACGTAAAAGCAAACATACAATCACACACACACACATTCATACATACAATCAAACATACATTTACATTGGTTTCCTAATGAAGCACACTGTATCCTCGTTTCCCTGTTTGTGTCTAAATCTTATTTTACCTCTAGAATACAGTAGTTTCTTATTATATTCTCTTCTTTTTTATCAGAAATTTCCGATCTCCTGTCCATTTCATCATCCCTGTCTTCTAAATCCACCAAATCCATCAAATCTTATTCATATATACCGGCCGTTCTCTATATTTTTGATCAGAGTAATGTCTCCTTTCATTCAAAAATTTCTATTATTGTTCCTTTTCCGTTGGTCGCAGTCGTTAAACCTATTTGGGTTTTCATAACATTGTGTTCGTAGATGTCCTCTTCTTTGACAGTGGCTTCACTCTACGTTTGGATATTCTCTTCAAACATGACATTCCTGATGACTTGCCAAACAAATAATTTTTCTGACTTTATAATTTCGACTTGTATCTTTTCTTTTTATTTCTTCGTTCCGTAGTTTTGGTGTACTTCTTTTATTCTCCACAGTTTTTCACATATTTTCTTTCTATGTTTTAAATACCGCTATCGGAGAATTCCTTTTCTTTTTACCGTATTCATACATCCTCATTTGTATGATTTCGATCTCCTCTGCTTCTGTTACACCTCGAATCGCTATCTCTTAATTGACGTTATCATCCTCAATCATATTATCATAAACCAAATTTGATAGTTCCTTCTTACCAAACTTTTTATCCACTAGTTTTTCGATTATCCCATCTGCTTTGCGGAACGCAGATTTCAATGACGTCGAACTTACTTCATATTATCTAAGAATTTCACGTTTCTGTTTATTATACTAACGTTTTGTGTCTTTTGTTCATGACACAGAAAAGAGTTATGTTTCATGTCCTTAGAATATCTAAACCATTTAAATGATTTTTAGGCATTTGCTTTGATTTTTAAAATAAAAACTTAGCTGTAATATTTTCCTTTTTTTGTATAAGAATCAATGCGTTATAGATTCATTATAGTATTTAATCAACAATAATTCAAAAGATATACTTTCATTTTCGACAGTCTGAGCTGGAAGAATCACAAATGAATCCCTGAAACGAATACGGTTCTATTTTTTTAACACATCCAATGATCTAAAGCAAAGGTTCCCAAACTTTTTTCACTCGTAGACCCCTTGCCATGATTTTCGGTTTTAAGTAGACCCCCCATTTTTTTCGCCCACGTAGACCCTTTGGGGGTTTATATCGACTCCAGGGGTCGATACAGACACCTTTGGGAACCTATGATCTAAAGCCGTAACTTTATCTAGAATTTATTCGAATTATGTGCAAACAATGTTAAAAAAAATATTAGGTTTGATTCATGTTTTTAAAGAGATTTATTTACTATAAATTGTTTAATTAAATTTATTGATATTTTTTCTGACCTAATATTTAGAAATAAAACAATTAGCAGAAAGAAATTTCTATAAAATTTCTTATTTTCTTTTCATTATTTTTTAATACAAATTAATTTTGTACCATAAAAATGTCAATCCCGGGACACCGTAAACATGCTTAGTACATGTAACATACAAATGTTCATATGAATAGGAAATCATAAAATTATTTCGTTCCTTTTCTCCAGTGGTAAATTATTTTATAGATTAGAAATTTTTAAGCTTTATTTTTTTTGATTTAATCTTTGAAATAATTTGTATATATTTAAGACAAATAAATTAATACCCTTCTGAAAATTTTCAAAAAATTATGTGGTTTTTTGGAAGAAAGTTTATTCTAGTAATGAAAATGAGTTTACTCTTCCATCGTGATCAACTGATCCGGTAGCCAACATAATTTTTCCACATTTATGTTTCCCGCCTGAAAAATTTTAGTGATAGTCCGCATTTTTATATTAGCATTGATAGTGCTGCCAAAGTCGCGTCCTATTAAGATGATTTTCCCTTTATGATCAGTTAGATTCACAATTAATATTTCATTTATATTATTGCTAATGCTGATGAACGTGCGACTTATTTAGACAATTCCATGCCAACTATGGACACCTCCCCTTTCGATTTCTTCGCGCTTTCTGCTGGTAAAATGGCTAAAGCTACTACATTTTTTTTTAATTCTGAACTTTCTTTGCTAATCTAAAAATTTCAGCAGCATATTCATTGATTCTATCGAAAATGGATAGTTCATTTCTTTCAGTTTACGGTACGCTTCACGAGATTTCATACCATAAGCAGCATCTAAATCTCGAAAAATTTTGGACTTACTTCTTTGTCTTGCTTCCAAAAGCTCAATATAAAGACTGAGAAGTGATCCACCTAACAAAAATGGAAAAAACCATAGATATTTCCTTCACCTACTGAATTACCACCATCATTTTAAATTGCCTTTTTCATATCTCCCATGAATTATTTCCATTACATTTTTCTAAGCACCCTGAAATTAATTTTACGCTTGACATGACAGGATAACTTGTAATGTCAGAGTAAATTGAAATAAGTAAATTTTATTTAAAATACAAATTATGTTTCTGTATATAACAATAATCAAGCACTTATTAGTTAATGAAAACATTCTATTATTAAACTAATATTCGTTAATAAAATATTTTAATATATTTCCACACAGATATCGATCAAAATAAAATTTAAGAATTTTCGGAGTGAGGAATTTGAGTTTACCCAAAATTAATTTGAATATGAGCTTGAACCAAATATGTAATTATTTTAATACTTAAATCAATTCTCGACGTTGAAATCGAGGACAAGCTTCTTGGTTTGATACATTGTCTTGGGAAACATTAGGATTGAAATCAATTATTTATTTTCGATCAATTAAACACTTATTTTTAAAGAATTTCAATATTGTTTAATTTACTGAAGGAAATGTCATTTCCAACAAGATCAGACATTCTAGAGTGTATAACTAAGTGTAAATCCAAGCAGGAATCATTTAGCGTCTAAAAATACATAATTATCAAATTGCATTTCTACATTTACAACTGTTTTGCAAGCCAAATCGTCTGCTTTCGTGATGGTAAGAAAATATTTATTATAAAATTTTAGAATCAGACCAATTTTCCATTGCTTGCAATATATAAATAAATTTTTGATAGTTTAATGGGATATGCTCTTCTTTTAATGCTCCTCTTCCACTGGATTATGTTGTTAAAATTAATTTAAACAAATCCAAAAGTATCTTAAAAATTGACATATTTCCATATATTTATCTTGTAAGATATTGATGCTTTGAATGTTGACTTGATTTAATATTTGGTCTTAAAATGCTCCAAGTTTCTTTGATTCATTCTCGTTGTTCTTGATCTGCATAGTTGTTAATAGTTATAAACAGAGGCAAGTAGGTCAATGTATTATGTACTCAAGTCATTCAAAGACCCATCTTAATTTTACATCTTCACTACAGTGTAATGTTCATATTAGCGTTGGAAATAATCCCTTTAATATAGATGTCACCATGGGGAAATCTCATTTTCGCAAAGTATGGAACCAATCCGCCCTGAACAGTTAAATAAGTCCTCTTGCTATAATGAGGCTTTTAAAAGTTTATTTTAGCTTTTCAATAAGTTCAAAATAATTATCTTTGATAGGGAGTGTTTATTAGAATTAAACGATGACAAGAGGTATAATAAATACTTTCTTAGAAAAATTATATCAAAAGATTCTAAAGTTTTACAAATTATGCTTATTACGCTTATATTTGTCAAAAAAAAATCATGAAATAAAAAACGGCGATTCAGCCACCTGATATTTACAGACAATAAAAAATAATCTTATGAATTCGAATAATATTTTTAATCTGTTAACCGGGCGTTCTTCTCTGCTATTATGTTATTTATAATGGTCTCGCATTTATTTTAAGTACGTTTTAAGCTAGTATCTTTTAAATACGCAAAACTGACTTAATTATGTTTTATTCTTTGCAAGTTTAAGAGCACAGCATATATTTTGAGGGCAACTAAATACGTTCTTCCTATTTGTCACTATACACGTATATACAGGTTAAATAAATCGTCAGACCAAGTTTAATTTTGATTATTTAAAATTTAAAAACAATTAATAGTCAATATTAAACCAAAAGTAGATTCTATAAGCTTTTCTTCACCCGTTTTGTTTTCCTTTCCTCCATTTTCATCAATTAATCAAAATAGTTTCGTCTTTCACTGCATTTATAAGTTTTCAAGGTTGTGTGATTTTCACAAGTTTTAATATTAATCAAAACTTTATCTCTTCATCTATCCTGTTCATAGAACAAAATGTGGATATCTGGTTAAATTTATAAGATTCCAAGAATACGTTTCATCTGGATAATAATGCTATAAGAAGTTTTTTTAATATAAATCTATAGATTCTTGTATCTTGATACTTTCCAATGATAAGTTAATAATAGATTTAAGTGATCTTTGAACTCAATTATGCATATTTAAAAGCAACAATTATAATCTTTTTTCCTTAATCATATTGTGAGGGATATTGGAATGATATTTGAATGATGTTGAGTGATGGTTGAATGAGTTTTCAAATATTTTTGAGACTGGTTAATTTTTGAAGCATGACATCTCTCCCTATACAATTGAAGTCAATTATTGTCGAATTTTAAAATGTCTATTACTAATCGTATAATAAATTAATTGTTATTTAGCAATTAATAAAAATACAATTGTTTCAATCATAGTCAATTTTGTCAAATTTTTGAAGATTCAATAGAAGCAACAAATCATGCCCCAGACGCTGATAACAGATTATTTTATTCTTAATAAATCTTGTAATAAAACTTCGTTTGTTAATTTATTTTAATACATATTATAACAGGCAATTTTAATTACCACAAAACATAATAATTCACATTTATGCCCTCACTCCCATTCTAATATATATATATATATATATATATATATATATATATATATATATATATATA
>MQRK01201053.1:80087-90645 GCA_001938485.1 Girardia tigrina
GAAATAACCAATTATAAATGATCAAAATTTATATTAATGGCTTTTTTGTTGTTGCTTTTCCTCAATTATTTTTGAAAACCGGGGAATCTTTTTTGAAATAGCCACACGCATATCATTACTAGAATTTTTAAGTTTAGTTTTTTATTTTACTAGCTACACGTGCATTTGTATAATTATAGTTTCGCACCCCCAGATATTCTAGCTCGCACCCCTAAGGGGTGCGTGCACCACCGGTTAAGAACCACTGTTCTACAGAAATTGTAAATATCTCCAAGTGTTAATGGATCCACCGTCGTGAAAAAGTTTGCAATCAGATATTCTTCGCCTAGTAATAGTTGGACGATAACCTGTGTCATTCACCCAAACATGGTCGCATTTTTGTGGAGGTATGTCTCAAAGATAAATCCATTTTTCATCGATCACAATGATATTTTCCTTAGCTCTTGTTGCTGAATAAAAATTCAACATTTCTTGTCAGAAAATGACTCTGATTCTCTTGTTATTGTTAGTTAAAATGTGAGGAACCCATCTACTGCATAGAGACTTCTTTCCAAGTTCTTGTTTCGATTTCCAATAATCACTCGTTTCTTCTATGTTTTGTCTCTTGAAATGGCTGACCAGCTTAAGTACCAACATTCTTCAATCATTTAACGAGCGTTTAGGATTTTCTCTTCTGTAGTGCTCATTCTTGGTCTTCCTGAACCTTCTTTTTGCTCAAAAAGTGTTTACTATTAGAAACTCTAGCGATCTACTGTATTCTCCAAAGTCTGACTAAGTTATCTACTCCCTAACTTTTCACAAGAAAGCGATGAATTTCTGTAGCGGAAAAGTTATTTCGTGTTAAAGTTGCAATGAATCACATAAGCTTACAATTCATTTTCGGCTGAATCATATAATCAACTCTAATTTATTTATATAAATTTAAATCTTGAACATTTCTGTCTTTTTAATAATCAACCTTAGATAATTTACCTAATAAAAATCTACCAAGAAAGTTAAACTTTGATCTTCAGATATTTTTACTGGGCCTTGAATATATAAATCTAGAAAAATATGATTTTCTTTTCATGAGAAGAAATATTTACTTTTAGAAAAGAATAAAAGATATAGATAAAAAAAATAAAACTTCAACATAATTATCAAACTAAAATTTCCCATATATAATGTTAATACTATAAAGATGTTTAGAATAAGAGGTAATAATAATAATAAATGTTAATGAGCATGCTCATTTATTTGGTTACAATAGCCATCAGAGTAGCTAAGTCTTAATTATGTTGCTTCAGAAAGTAATGCGCTGAGTTATCTATGAATAATAATAATGACTAATGATTATTTTGCTAAATTGGTTTAACGTTAACTTATCAGAAGGTCCATTCAAAAAAATATGAAGTGGAAGTCATATCAGAATTGAGCATGGTAAAACAAATATTTTTGAACTTGACCGAAACGAATGACAGATGCTCCATTTTATGTGTCATCGTTCTGGTTGATGTGACCAATGAAGTAGAGCCAGACATGAAGGAGTTAGAGAACTTTCTTGCGAATAACGATTCAGATATTCTGTTGGTGAAGTATTTAATATGTGATATTGACATTTCCGATCCAGATTCACATGATTTAGAGTTCATGGATTTCATGGAAAAGTAAGATTGATCGACCTTATTGTTTTACCACATGCTTAACCATATGTGTGATATATAAATAATTGTTTTAGTCATATTTATGATAATGAAAAAAGTGTTTTGAGTGCATTTAAATGGCTATGTATGTAACATCAGTGTGGTGACGGCGGATGCTGCAGGTACAAGCACCGATACCGGCACCGGCACCTGAGTGCGCTCTTCAGTTTTCTATTTATTAAAATCAAATGTGATATTATTTTATTTGTTTACTTGAATTGTTTATATAAATGATTGTCTAAAATACATTTACTCTACAAATTTTTTAATTGATGTGAACAGTCATGACAATGTTTCTGTGAGTAAGATATGACATCTCAAAGATTAACAAGAAACTACAGTCATTGGACAGAATACAACCTAATTTTTAGAGATTGGAGATTTGAGACTGTTGACGTGTATTATCAAGGTTGCTCAAATATTTATTAATCACACAAATAGAGCTCTCTATTTCAACAATTATTAAAACCTTCTAAATTATTTTTCATTCTTGTTTGATGTATACGTATATGATGCTAGGTCGTTTCATTACTGTTTGCTTTGATAGAATCAGATTTAAATTTGCTATTTCATGTAATTTAATAATCATTTAGTAAATTATAAAATAATTGCACATAATATATGAAAACAAATGAACGCCATTTAAAAATATATTTTTTTTCATAATATATTTTGACGGTTTAACCGTCATCATCAGATCCCTGATTATTTTCTTTTTTATTGCTTTTATCTGCAAACGAGTCCAAGAACACAGTCAAAGAGGTAAAAGAGTAAAATTGCTGAGCATAAAAAAACGTGTAACTGTATTATGAACATAAATGATTTTAAGATTTTGTGCAAGCATTTTAAAAATTATTGGGAAAGTGTATCATGTGAAGCATTGTTGATAAGTTGATGTGATCCAAAATCAATGTTCAAACAGCACTCTCAACTAATTTGTTAAGAGTTTTCGATTAGATTTACGTAAGTGATTGCACAATCATTCATTTCTTATATAAAAGCAATAAAAAAGAACATAATCAGTGATCTGATGATGACGGTTATACCGTCGAAATATATTATTAAAAACCACGAAAGTTGAACCTTAACACAATAAGACAAGATGGTCCATTTAATGTGAGCTCTTTTATCGATGGTGTGAGGAATGTTCTGAATTATTTGTTATTTTACATTTTGTATGCTGATTCGGATTGTGTCTCTCCTACCCAGATGGCTGATTGGTACATTCTTTAATTCCTACTATTTGAAAGTAATTTAATTTTAAAGGACAATTATTTAAAATATATTTCAAATGTATTAATAAAATTTTCAAATTTAATATTTAGTTTTTGATATGAATGGATACCAATACATTTTAGCAATAATCGATCTACTTATTAGGTCCATCAGCTTGACCGCAGTGGCCCTGTAAGACGAGAAGACTACACGAAAGGTACTATTTGATAAATTGATTTGGAAATTCGGACCACCAAAACAGATACACGTTGATAGATGGAAAACTTTCGAATCAACACTCTTTAAAGAAACGACAAAAATATTTAAGACGGAAATAGTCTATTCAAGTCCTTATCACCACAACACTAACGGGATTATAGAAAGACAATTCAGAACAATAAGAGACGCAATGAATATACGATTGAAGGATAATATGCATAGAGATTGGGTAGAAATGTTGGCAAAAATAGAATTCATGTCAAATGGTACAATTCAAACAACAACTGGAATATCTCCAGTCGAGATAATCTTCGGAAGAAAACTAAGACATCGGTGGAAAAACACCACAGAAGGAAAAAGCGGTGAAAAAGAAAATAAAAATACAAATGAAACACACCGAATATTTCAGGTCGGTGATAAAGTCTTGATAAAGAAAGTTAACCCAACAAAAGATGATGACCGTTATATGGGACCAGTTAAAATTATAAAGCAAAGACACGAAATAAGTTATGAGATACAACTAGAGGACGATAGGATTTTGATCAGAAATGTAGAATGGCTAAAGCCATTTAATCCGAGGGGGATGTAAGGAATATTTTAAATTGTTTGAATGTGTTAATGTACTGATGATGTATGTTGATTTGAGTATGCTGAACTTAGAATGGTGATTCTCCCACCCAGATTGAAATTTGTATTTTTTAAATTTAAAGTGATCGAATATTCGAACATAATTAAAATAATAAGTTTTTATTTTTTTAAATTCACAATTTAAATTAAGTTTAATATTTTTTAAGAATAGAAAAACATTTAATTAAATTTAAATAAATTTAATAAGATTTAAATTAAATTTATTTTACTAATTTGATAACATTTTATAATTTTGTGTTTTTATTACAAAGGATTTAAATTATTATTTTTTAATTAATATTTTTAAAAATTATGTATTTTTAAAAGACGTAGAAAAATTGTTTGAATAATCATGATTAAAGACAGAAATAACGAAACCAATTAGAGCGATGTAAAACGATGAAAGATCTTCTGAGAGTCGTAATGACTCTAAATGTTGTAGTAATAAAAATTCAAATGAGACTTGTTTTTAATATGGTTCAAAATATTTCCATTGCTTGACCATTTTTCTTTAATGGGTTGTTCGATATATTTTTGAAAGAACTACGTATAACTTCGATTATTCAAATTAATAATTTATTTTTTTTTAATTATTGAATTTGTAATTTAACTCCAAAAGAATTAAATTACGTTTAAATAGTTAATGCAAATATCATTCAACCATATAATTCAGTATTCCTCACAGAGGTTAATAAGTCACTATGTTATTATGCCATTTAATAGGGTCTGTTAAAAATATTGGTGACATAAAACATACTACATAAGGAAATAAATATCTATTTAATATATAATTATGGATAGAAATAAAAATAAGAATGCGTAAACAATCTCCAGATTCAAAATTTATTAAAAATGAATGTACCTTGCTGAAATTCCAACATATTTGTGTAGCAATGATTACTATCCACAACAAATATTATCTTTTCAAAATGTACTTCCAATGTCTTCTTATCTAAAAATTAAGTTGAATTTTTCTCGAAAATGAAGACTATTTTTTTAATTTTTGTAAATTTGTTATAAATTTATCGTAAACAATGAAACGTTAAAAATTGCTTTCTTTTTAGTGCAAAATTATTAGTAAATCTAATAATTTCTTTCCTGATATCAATGAATTCTGTGCTCTACTCTACTTCTTATCTTGTTTTAAATCGGGTGGACAACAACTCATTGAAAAACTGAAGCAAGTTTTGAGATTATATGTTACAGAGATCATAGCTAGTTTCTAGTCGATTGGAAAAGCGTAAAAAAATTGGTAAAAAAAATTTTTTAAAAGAAAGCGTTCGAGAACTTAGGCAAATAATAATATTCCTTTTAGAAGTAACTGGCAAAGTTTTGTAACTGAAAGAGGTTAAAAGAGTTTTAAATTCTGAAATGGTTTTGAACAATTACAAAGTTTGTGGCCGTAAAAAGCATATGCTCTGGGTCTTCGGACACTAAGATGACTTTGCAGAATGTAAAGAGTGCTTAATTTGATAGGGGTTCTTGAAAACCATCAGGAATACAAATATCTGCTTAAAGACACAGTAACCGAAAAACTGTAAGGGACTGTTGAACAAGGAAGTGAATATCTGAAAATGCTTAAACCGCATATGAAAGTATCAAGCTGTATATATAAAGAATAGACATTTGGACACGGCGCCTCAACGATAGAGGGATGTATCTTTTATTAATGCTCCATAGAGAACTCACATTTATAACGCATAGAGGTATATTAACATTTCACTTTCATCGTTGCAATAAATGCACTTGTTACGAATTGATCGAATATTTGTATATATTTAATTTTTTGTTGTTAAAAGGTATAGTAGAAAAAATCTTTATATATATTTATAAAATTATTTTGATAATTGTAATTAAAAAGGAAAAAAATCGTTCGATTCTGGAAAAAAATCCAGTTAAATTGTAATATTTTATTTTGAGATTGAAAAATGATATTTTTGATAATTGTAAAATTCAAAAAAATGACCTTGAGTTTGTTTTGTTGTGTTGAATTGAAATACATGTAAATACGACAGAGTTTTGATTATTGATGAAAATAAATTCGATACGTGACGTTATCGTTTTCAATTGATTAAAAAAGTCAATTTCTTTTCTGGATGCTGAATTGTGCTAATCGCGATGTTAAAAAAGACTGCAAATATTAAAATTATAAAAACATTGAATGATACGATTTTCGATGCGCTGAGTCTTCTCGCCGATATTATCAAACTCGAATCGATTTTAAATCGAAATTTGAATAGAAATAATCAAATAAACGGCGCAGTGTTTCTGTGTGATCGGCGATTAGGAATTGTTCTAATAAGATTGGTTTTTACAATGAGAAATGTTTATCAATCAATTTGAAAATCGATACAAAATGGTTAAAGTATTCTGTGAAAGATTCGAAAGATTTAACGACAAATTGAATTCGATAAACGTTATTTTTCAAACGCTTCATCCATTCAAATCGTCATCGACTAAATACACGAAAAACATCCGATATAATGCAATCGATTGTCGGGCCGGATTATTGGCGTCGATCGCCAATAACGATGTGAATTTCTGCAAAATCTCCTCGAACGAGAGAGCGAGTGTTGAATCGGTCGACTTGAAAGACAAATTCGTGAGTGTCGATCCAATTTTCTCGATTAAATTCCGGTTGAGTGTTGCCTGGATCGAGTTCAGTTGCGGTGGATCGATTCTGCTGGTCGCCTTGGTGACCGATGATTGTCTATTGGTGACTGTCGGGCTGTTCCGTGTCGAGAGATCGCTGCTGGAGAATGGAGAATCGAAATTTTGTGAATATAAACCGAATACCGAGAGCCAGTTGGTCGATTTGCGGTGGCATCCAAATGAGAAAGAGTCATTTTTAGTGGTTTTGAACGATACGGTCTCACGGTGTTGTGTGAAAGAAAACAAAATCGATATTATAAATCAGAAATCGAATGCGTTTTATGTATCCTGGAGTCCGAAGGGATTTGTCATTTATCAGTACGACAATTTGATGAATGAAAAGCGCTCGAGTGCGATCATAGACATTTTTGGCTCTCTCAGAGCATCTCTATGGGCCCAGATGCTCCGTTCTTCCGGACAATTCGGAAACAGCACTTATACAGCGAAGGTCTTACAAAACCAAGATAAAGGGATCATGATTGGTCATTTTTAGAAGTCAACTGATCGGTGCCCGTGCACTGAAGGCATCCAAAGCCGTGTGAGAAGATCAGAAGTTATTGTATTTTTTCAGGTTTTCACCCGATACAGAGTAAATGATTCAATACCCTGTGTGCAAATGCTGAGTATCGTAGTTTACTATGTCACAGTCGGGGGAGGCTTAGCTTTAGTAAAATATTAAAATCAAATGTTAGTTGTTATTACATAATACTATAGGTCGAATTTGGATTTTCGCTGAATAGTATAAAATAGTACTTTGGCTTCATTAGCATTTCTTATAAAAGTTGGTAAAAACATTGTCAATTTTTTACTTATTTAATAATTAATAATTTGAGGATTCAAGTTTTACATTTCATTGAAGAATAATTTTGATTTTGGTAGACGACAGACGAACAAACGGACGTGTTCATTATTGCAAAACTCATTTGAGTTTAGTTTCGTCTTACACATATTTCGAAATTTCTTTTCTCGATCTTTGATAGTCTATTGCTAAAGGATATTTGGGGGGGGAGTATTTTCTCTCTTGCAATACATTTTCTTGATCACATCTCAGGCTTAAGAACGGTTCAATTCTGTTTATCTGTTTAAATTAAATGTCAATTATTTACAACAATTATTAATATCGTACTTTCCAATTGTCGATATTTAGAATGAATGTGTAATTCATACATCACTCACCGGTCTCAGTTTCGTTATCTAATTATAATTTATATAGCATTGGCAACTGTGATTTATGGAAGCAATTCTAGATTTCACATTCCAATTATTCGTGAATTTATTGAAGTATTAAATTAACATTTGAAAGACATTGTAGATGATTTATTACAGTATTTGTGTAGCAAGCATTCATATGTAATTATTATACATTAATCTTGAAGAAACTAACCCCTTGTCTATGTGCCTGACTACTTGTATCTAATACGAGAAGTGACACTTCTAAGGCATAATTTGTAAATTCATTCTATGAATAAACAAATTTAGAATGTTTGAATTATAACTTATTATAATCGGTCTCTTCTTTCTATTTGTGATACTTATTCCTTAACTAATATGTGACTACCTAATCGCATTGTAACACAATTTATAAATTGAATGCCATTTTAATTAACCTTTTACTTCATACTGTGCCTATTTTTCATTCCTCCAAACGATTATTAAGAGACAGTTAATTTAGAAATTCAGTTTTTACTATTTGTCAAGTTTTACTTTTTTACTAAAATTACAACTAAAAAGTGTTGTTTTTTTATATTTTACAAATTATTCCTCAAAATCAGTATTTCTATTTTATTAAAAGCAAAGTTTAAAAAACAGTATCCAGAAAACTCATATTTTAAATGAAAACTATTTATTAAAAAATTAAGATTTGGTCTTCCATCCATCTTGTTATAATTCATTTGTAATTGTTCCAATACTGTGTCTTTCATCTATTTCGTTCTCAACATTTAAATTTACATACATACAATCCAGATCCTCCATTAATATAAAAATTTATTGGATCACCGACAGAAAAACCAAGTCAATACTGAAAATATTTATTTATCCGAATTTTTCACTTCACCCCACAGTATTTGAACAACAACTGTTCATAACAATGTTTCTGAGAAACTTTTTTTGTAATTTTTATCGAACTTAAACCGGAAAAAAATATTTATTAATAGTGAATTTTAATTTCGTTTTGTAAATTTTAGTTTCACCAAAATTTTTCTCGAATCTTTTATTGCTTTTTTTCATTCTAAATTCTTGTTATCTTTAATAAATAATTTCAATGATCTTTAATTTGGATTCAGAAATTTTATATTTCTAGTTGTCTATATCTTCAAGAATTTCCCACCTGATCTTGAGTTCTTAACACATTGATTAATAGTCTTATCAAAATCTTAAGATTCTAACATACACATTCTTTTTCCAGTAAATGCCATTCTTCGGTAAACTTCCAGATATGACGATCCTAATTTTTTTCATGAATCTTCGCCATTTGATATCGATTTAATTTTTTATTTATGCCAAATATTTCTGTCTTTCATTGAATTCTTAATCATTTTCATATAATTGTATCTAATAATAACTTTTCCTGCTACAGAACAAAC
Organism: Girardia tigrina; assembly: GCA_001938485.1. Classification (NCBI taxonomy): domain Eukaryota; kingdom Metazoa; phylum Platyhelminthes; order Tricladida; family Dugesiidae; genus Girardia; species Girardia tigrina. The sequence goes on from MQRK01201053.1 coordinate 89,068, forward strand.
ATCTTATCTTTGTACAGTCTCTCCGCATGTTTCCTCCTCGCAACATGCCTGCTTATAATAACTAGTTGTTTGAATTTTTGACTTACTTTATAGTTCTTCTGTTTCAGCTTTCTCCATAAATTGATAATATCGCTCAAAATCTTTAATAAAGGTTTCCAAACGAGCATTGTCTCCATCGAAATTAACTAGACATTTGATTATGATGTTTATTTTTGAAGTGGTCACCGTGTTAATAACTCGGCACGTTTCTGTGTCCTTTTTAAAGTCGCTAGACTCTTTATGAAACTTCATTTATTTCAAAGCAATAAAATGTGACAAGAACTTTAAATTACTAACGCGATACAAACTGAATATTCAAACAAATACAAATATTGGTTATATATTTATTATAACACTAAATAATTTAAATTAAAATCGTAAAATAAACAAAAATAAATAAACAAAATAAACAAATTTCAATCAAAATACAACAATTATCAAACAAACCCCTCATAATTTGAATTCACAATTAGGAAAAAAAACTACATCAATGAAATAAATTATCAAAAATAAAAAGCAGAAATTTATTACATGCAATATTTATTTATATTAATATTTTATATTGTTCTACAATACAGTGTTGAATTCAGTCATAAATCAGTTCATTGTGAAAATGTTTTTGTCTTTTGGGACTGTCCAATCTTTGATTTTAGTTTCAGGGAGAAGTATACCGTTATGTCTTTCCATGCTGAGAGTCATCATCGAATTATCGATCGGATTGTGTCAAGTGCTCAGAAGTTAACAGAACAAAGTGTTATTTGGTTAATCACAGTCTGTGGAGACTCATATGATTATGATGCAGTTGTAAAGTTCTTATTGAATTCGATCAAAGACTTCTTTCTGCCATGGCCGTACGCCGCAACTAAAAACGATATAACAATTGTGGGCTCATCAAATGAAATGATTATACACTGTTACCGAGTGGTATTCATGTCGTATCATCAGGTTCGCATTAATTTGACTTTCAATTATTTTTTGCTCATACGTTATTAAATCAACCCATAAACAATGGTTTTTAAATTATATTTTTCATATATTTTCTCGTAATTATGTTGCCAAGAAGCCAATGCTGTCTGAGATTATAAAAGGATTAGTTTATGAGTCTCATGACCTTAAGTATCATTGAGTCGTGTTGGTCGGTACAGATTAATGTTTTGTTCGTTTTTTTTCTCTTTGTAATATAATTTGATCTAGAACTTATATTTATTTCTTCGATTAAAAAACAGTTAAATGAATATTTTCATTGATACTCAAAAAAGGAATCTAAAATTTACTTAAACTTTAATATATGAATACAACAAATATGACAAACAAATATGAATGAAAATCAAAAGAACCGACGCTATGAAATTTGTTCTGCCAATCATCTTCGCAATAAAAAGGATCCATTTCTTGATTGTATTGTTATCGGTGATGAGAGATGGATCCTGTATGATAACCGATGTCGATCTGCACAGTGGTTGGACAAAGATGAAGTACCGAAACACTTTCCAAAACCGAAACTAACACCCCGTAAGGTTATGGTGACAGTTTGGTGGT
>MQRK01201053.1:90777-101940 GCA_001938485.1 Girardia tigrina
TGATAACGCTAGACCTCATATTTCAAAAGTGACTCTTCAAAAGCTTAATGAGTTTGGCTATGAAACCCTGCCTCATCCACCATATTCACCAGACCTCTCGCCAACGGACTTCTACTTTTCAGGCATTTGTAGAACTTCCTTCGTGAAAAACTTTTCAAAAACCAAAATGATGCTCAAAATGCCTTCCAAGAATTCGTTGCTTCGAGAACCGATACATTTTATGCTGATGGAATAAAACAACTTGTTTCTCGTTGGCAAAAATGTATTGATGCCAACGGTTCATACTTTGATTAATAAACTTTTGTTTCTGTGAATTTGCACGTCTTTGAAGTTTGTGTCCCAAAACCGCCATTATTTTTCGACCAACCTAATATTATAAAAATATCCCCTACATCATGTTTATAAATTTATGATTAATACAATCATTTAGATTTAAAGATGGAGGAGATATTTAGTAGCTAAAGTCGTAGCTAATCTAGAATTCATAGCTACATTATCAACTTTGACATACCGTTCATTATTGAATAAAAATCTGTACTTCCATGTAGTAATCTGGAATCTAGATCATGTAAGATAGAGAGTTGGTTCAGAAATAAATCTTTCACTCTAACTGCGATATTAGTTTCTCAATATAAATGTAATGAATGTGACGCAACATACATCAAAGAGACTTGTCGTCATCTCTATAAATGATTACAGGAACATAATAAAATGGAAATTCATATTAATATTGTTCAACATAGAAAGAATTGCTTAAAACACAATCTTATTCAACTTTATTGAAAGTGTTTTGAAATTACATAAACAATGTTTAAGTATATAAATGTAAATATATCATTTTTATTTTAGCCTGAAGACAACACTTAATCTATGAAATTGATAATAATAAATTATGATAAGCGTTTTTTTGTGTTTTAATTTTATTTTGATTTTTTGTAAACTTTACTATGTCTGAACAGGAAAATAATTAATTTTCTTCTAGGTTGTCAAATTAATGGTCCGATCTTCTTCACCGCCAACCGTAGACGCTATGATATTAATTTGTTCATTGGATAGATTGGCTTCTGTAAACACTTGTTTTGCTATCAAGAAATATTTGCCCTCTGACATTGTATCATCATGCCACTGTATGCTGCTTGGTGTTGGTCAAGCTTCAAACCCTTGTATTGAACATATTTCGATTAGATCGAGACATTCAGAGATGGAATTCGGACTTTATGATACGAGTCATGGTTGGTTCAATTACAAATTTTGAAATTAGTATTATTATTCGAATTTCATTTGAAAAAGAATCATTTTTAAAATAAACAATAGCTTTGATTTTAAATATTATTTTGGATAAATTTAATGTTCAAAATCATTTCAAGATATTACTCTAGAATTTAGAAGGTTTTGATATAGAAAATTATGTAAGTTGCAATTAATACAGCATTATTACGAGTCTCATTTCCTTACAAGTGTTAATTGAGGAAATTTCGCATTTATTTTCCTGCTGTAAACCGTAATGCTAAATGGCACACTTTTAAGTGTTTCTCCTCATATGAAGGTTTTGTAAAGTGTCCTCATTGTATAACTTTTACTATTCTTAATTGTTCTATCTTTATATTGTTCTACAAATAGTTAATATAATATTGTATAAAAATAACAAGTACCTTTAGATTCTGTCGCAACTGAAGAAGTCAAAGGCAGATTATTCAATTTCTTCAAAGGAATCTTAAATAATTGTGGAACACTGGAGTCCATCAACACTATCACTTCAAATGCCTCTTCGTGAGACATCTCTTTACAATCCTATTATTTTTATATTTTCCTTTAGATTTCTAAAATGTTTGAATAAGACTGACGACAGTATACCCAGATACCTCAGTTAGTTATTCGTTTTGAATTTCCATAAATACTTTTATCATTCAACTTGTATTATAATTATAATTAAATAATTGAATCTTGTTGATAAACATCAATTTAAATTACTGTATTTCTATACCCAACAATGTATGTCATGTATGAGAATTTGTAAGAGTTCCTAGCAGTAAGGCTCATTACTTTGCGGAATTAGGATTTTTGTGGGTTCCCAAACATTTGAACAATTTATTGGGTTGGCCAAAAAGTCATTGCATTTTTTACTAAAATATTTATTATCAAAAAATAACATGGATGCACAAATATTTTTACACGATATACTGTCCATTATTTTCAATCACTTTCTTCCACCTTTCCGGTAGCTTCATTATTCCTGATTCATAAAAACCTTTGCCTTTGTCAGCAAAAAAACCGCCTAGGAACGATTTGATGTCATCATCACTGGCGAATGTTTTTTCTGTTTAAGGAATTCTGCAGTGATCTAAATAAGTGAAAATCCGTTAGGGCCAAGTCTGTAGAATACGGTGGTTACGGCAAAACCTCCCAACCCAGTGATAAGAGTTTCTGGCGAGTGGTCAAACTTGTATGCGGTCTTGCGTTATCATGCTGAATTACAACTCCTTTTCGATTTGCCAATTCAGGACGTTCCTGTTGAATTGAATGAGCCAATTTCTCCAGCTGACCACAATATCTGTCTGAATTGATGGTTTCATTCCTCGGAAGGAGTTCAAAAAACACAATTCCTTTAAAATCCCACCAGATGGAAAGCATAACCTTCTTTTGGTGAATTTCTGTTTTTGTGATCGTTTTGGCAGGCTCACCACGTTTTGTTCATGATCGTCGGTGTTCCCCATTGTTGTAAACAATCCATTTTTCGTCACCCCTAATCAAGCACTTCAAAAATGGATCACTTTGTTCTCGCTTCAAAAGAGAATCGCAAATGTCTATACGTTTCACCAAATGAATTTGAACAAAACATGACGAATATGCTTATTTTGATTTTCCATTTCGAAATTAATAAATTAAAACAAAATCAATTAATATTTTGTATAAACAGTCTGAAAATTGAGGTTTCAGAATATATAATTGAATTTAAATTTTATCACATCGTTTTATATTTTCAAGCTTTTTATTAGGACGTACTCAAAAACGCAATGACTTTTTGGCCAACCAAATAATTATGAATTCGCCGAAACTAGTATTAATTGAATATTAATTAAATTATGTACTAACTGTTTTATAATTACTACTTTATTAGCAAATCAACTTTTTAATAGCTGCATATAAATATCATATATAAAAAATATTTAAATAAAATAAACATAAGATAAAGACACAATAAGAAATTAAATTAACTAACGTGACACTTAACTACGTAGTCTAACATTACTTGCCATTCATTGTTTCTGTGTCTCACTTGCTTTATATACTAAACATAAAGTGTTTTTCAGTTGAAATGCGACACTTTTGCATTTGAAATGCGACACTTTTGCATTTGAAATGCGACACTTTTATCGGCATATGTTGATCTTATTACCGAAAAATTATCGAAGAGGACAAATAAAAAGTCTGAATCCTATGGGTTTTAACTTTTTAATTGTCTTGTGTCATATGTTTTTTATTGCTTTTCTAATTTTTTATTTCAACACAACTATGATGTATTTTTTATTTTTGTTTATTTGGCATTTCTAGTAAAAAAAATATCGCATTTCAACTGAAAAACCCTGTAATATCTATCATGAAGATCTGCAGTTTTTGATAGTTTTATATCCATGCAAACTCACATCTCACATGAAGATTAAATTCTGTCAAAACTTTCCAAACATAAATCGCGATGACAGTCATTCTTCCTTAGAATAGATTAAATATTGAACAAAAGAAAAACTGTACATCAGAACTAACATCATCCATCAATAACAGTCTTCGCCGTTGTTAATGATTGAACAGTCTCTGTTTTTAATAGATTGATATTACCCTAATTTACTGCGGATGACTCACACCCGTGTATAATCCGCATCTCAATTTTTGATCATTATGTTCCTTTTGAAAATAATAATGTAATGTAAATAATAAATAATGTAAATAATAACCCGCACCCATAAATTTTTCGAAAAATCGTCTCTTTCCACCGTATTACCCGCGAGTTATCCACAGTAAATTATGGTGTATTTATTTAATAATTTTTTTAGTAGTTTAAAATCAAAATATCTTCATTTTAATGTTTATAGCGTTTTTTATTTAAATTAAAAAGTTATTCTTTTAAAAATGTTTTAGAGTTTGGTGAATTTTGAAATTTTATTAATAAGTAACAATATGATAATATATAATCTGTAATTGAATATGGATTAATCGTGTATAGTTTTGGGTTAACGGTATTGTTCTTTCAATGGACCAAACATATCATTAAATGATTATTGATCATTTTAGAACGAAATATGTCATGAATATTTTTTGGTACCGTAGCCGTTGGGCCGTGGGTGCACTCAATTATGCACAATCATTTATGGCTTGGTTTTACATATTTTTGAGTGTCTCAGTAGGCAAGGAACCTGGTGGCACCTATCTCCTCTCCAGTCATGGATGGCCGTTGACTCCAAGGAGCTCATCCGCCTTTTTGCTGGGTTTTGTTTTTCATCCTGCTAGGTGTCCACACACCCTCCTCACCCAGGTTGCTCTGGGCGAGGGAGCCGGTTTAGTTGCCAACCATTCGACAATGGGACAGGTATTACGGTTTACATGATACCTGTAGCCGACAGCTAGTCTGACCTGACCTGTGAATGAATATAATCATAAATATAATAAATGATTATTGTAGTTATATTTTCTTCTTTCAAAAAAAATAAGGAGTTAGAGACGATAAACATGTATAATATGTAACTAGAGAAATCAAAGGAAAAATTACTTTCGAAAAATCAAACCTCCATTTAAACCCTTAAACCTGAAATAACGTTACTTTGGTCTGTTTAAACTGGCGAAGTCAATTATAGAAATAAATTAAAATCTAACATTTGAATTGCGTTAATTTATATTTTTTTATAAATAAAACTTACGTCAAGGAGAAGTATTAAAAAATTGAATGATTAAATGGAAAAATTGTTTTTGATGGACATTTCTGCAAATTGTAATCTCTATATCATTGGAAGACCTTTAGAACTAAAGAGTATGTAAGGGGGTCAAGAAAATCATTAGAACACTAGAAGAAAATGGGAAACGGTAGTTGATGAATGGAAATTTTGTAATATAATGACATATCTTCGTCAACTTTGCATTAATTAACTAACATGGATTTTTAGCGTTTGGTTTAATAGGACTTATATTGTAGTTCTAATTTCTATATATTTTAAAAGACCTGTATCTTGAAAATAAATAGGAAAAGGTTGTACAGATTAAATTAAAGTTTGTATATTTAGTAAGAAAAAATCTTGATTTAGATAATGTTTAAAAGATATTTTAAACTCAAATATATTTGTGGCCAATATTTACCGGAAAAATACAATAAAGCGTACTACTTCATGAAAAATGAATATGATATGGAAGAATTCGCAAAACAAGTAGAAGTAATTGTTCGGAGTTGTGTAACATGTCAAACATCAAAAACATATACAGGAGCCACCAAAGAAACAATAATAAACTTGGTTTCCCAACAGCCGTTCGACGACATTTATATCGATTTTTGTGGGCCTCTACCCGTTACAGAGGGAAAGAAATACATTTTGGGCATTATTGATAGATTCAGCCGATACATCGTACTAACAGCCGTGAGCAATCAAGATGAAGCGACAGTGATGAATACGATTCAGTAAAAGTGGATATTCAGATTCGATGCACCAGGATGTATACATGTGGATCGAGGTAAAGTTTTCGAATCTAGATTTTAAAGTTTTCGAGTATCCTAGATCCATGTTAATTGAGATACGGTTTTCAAGTCCATATCACCATAGTGCGAATGGGATAATCGAGCGCCAATTTTGAACGATTCTGGATGCATTAAATGCCTCTCTGAAAGGAAAAAATGGAAGAAACTGGGTGGATTTACTCCCAGAAATCGAATTTAGTATGAATGCATCCATACAAAAGACTATTGGATGCAGTCCGACAGAAATTATTCTGGGAAAAAGGATAACACTAGATGGTTCGCGTCATTATGAGTTAGACAACACGAAAGTAATTGAAAAAGTCCTAATAATTGAAACAGAGTCACCAATGTCAGTAAAACCGAGGCACGAATTTAAAGAAGGTGATTTAGTTTTAGTAAGAATAGAAAACAGACAAAAAGGAACGGACTGGTATGAAGGGCCGTATGAGATTATTAAAAAACAACATGATCGTTGTGTAGAAATGAAGAATAAGACGGGTCGAATAATTTGTAGGAATATAGAATGGCTAAAGCCTTTTAAGGAAGGGGAGTATAAGGATGACTAATTATAAACAATCTATATTATATTAAATACATATTGATATTTATATTTAAAAAGGATTCACAATATTTTTATTAATTCTCCTGAATTGTTGTTTAAATAATATGGTATAATTGTGGATATAAATAAATCTTTGAAAAGGACTTGTGTGCCTCCTTACAATTTAAATTTTTGATATTAAAATTTTAAAAGTTTTTTAAATATCTTATGCTGTAATTTAAAATGCAAATTATGCTCGAATAATTATTCATCGCGAACACCCAAAATACCAATTCTCCATCTGGGTGGGAGAAACACATTTCCAAATACTAAACTCATCATACAAAATTCAACATACCAATTTCAACACATCAATTTAAAAAAATGCTTCACAAGGCCCAATAGAACTTCATCATCGAACCACATTGCTTTGGTACCAATTTCATTCCTCTTTGTCTTTTTCAAAATCAAATCACAAAAAATCATTGTTATTATCATTATGAAATTCATAAAAGAGTTTGGTTGAATGATTTTCATTCTGTCATTCATAAAATAATCGATATTCTACTACCAGTTGATATAGTTCAATTAGGCTTTATGAGATATTATTTTACTACATTTGTCATAGACGTAATCTTGCATGTTTATGTTAAGTTGTACTTTTACTTATCTAGTAAATCTGTGCTCGCTACCACTAATGTGTTACACTAATGTGCTACCGCACTCTGCTATCTTCAATGTGTAACCTTTGCTAGTACCCTTTATTGAAGGTTGTTATCGATTATTTAAGTTGTCAAACAGTTCATTATTTTAGTCAAATAATTTTTAGTATTTTCGGTTTCCTGATCGGATTTCCGAATTTGTAATTATTTTAATACTTATTAAAACGTTTATCGCAAAGAATTTGTTTTTAATTTTCATTGATGAAATGTTTTCTTTATTTTTTGTTGGTAAAAGTCACGAATATATGTTTGGTTTAGACAAACCAATGTGCCAGGCGTGTTTTGATTCATATCAGAGCGATGTAAGTCATGATTTATTTATATTTGTAGAATAATAATCGAAATTATTATTGTTAATTGTACTTCTTACTAGTGATTACTTTATTTTCTTGAAAGTATTCATTGATAAACCGGTAAATTTAGATTTTACAAATATTCCGTGAATGAGTTTATGAAGTGGTAATATAATGTAGTAATAGTATTTACAATCGGTACTGTTTTATTTTTGTACGTAGTTTAAATGAGTAACATATTAATCACCTAGAATTAGTTATTCACAAGTTCAATTTGATTTTTAAAATTATTTTTATTATTTATATCTATTATACTCTTAATAAATTTGAAAATTAAAGTTAAGTGTCTACGACAATTCCTATTTCAAGAAGTTCATATTCGAGTCTGGGTCTTACGACGAGGTTCTCGGAGACGTGAATGAAGTAGGTCTGTTCGTTTAACTAAGAGTAAATGTGAGGCTCGCTGGATTTTAAGCATAATTTTATGACATTAAATATATATATTTTATGTATTTTTGGCTATTTATTTGGATATAATTAGACATAGCTTAACTTTTGTTAGGGGTTTTTGGTGAACTTTAAATTTTTGAATATTTAAAATGTAAAATTATATTTCTAGTTAAAATTACTAGTTAAAATAAGTTCAAATAATTTTTATATAAGTTTATAGAAAATCTATTTGAAAAGGGAAATTCTAATTAAAATATTTTTTTATAATTAAAGTTCAAAATCGGAAAAACGGAAATAAATATTTTCATAAAAATTAATTTTACAATGGAATTTATATTAAAAAATATTTTGATAATTAATATTTTTAAAAATCAAAATGGAAATAAATATTATTTTGAAATTAATTTTACATTAGAATCCCTTTAAAAATATTTTTTAATTAAAGGTTTAAAAATCATATAAAAGTTTAATAAAATTTGTAAAAAAATAAAATGTAATTTATATCAAAACTTACCAAAATAAAAATTACTTATATCGATATTTATATTTATATTTAGAATTTTGAAATCTAGTTTATGCAAACTGGAAATATTGTTCCTCATAAATTGGTTTGCATCATAGAAGTTGTAGTATAAATAAAATTTAGTCAGAAATCTTGATCTTAATCTCGAACCCAACAACTTTGAATATCTATTATTTCTAAAAATAATTTTAAAATTTCAAACACCATGCCTTTAAGATTTGATTAATTATTTTAAAGCATAAATTAAACTCAAGTTTGATCAACAGAAATCTATTTTATCTATGTTACACAACATTTTTAAGCTTGTTTGTTTCTTTAGTTATAAAAATTAGTGTCTTTAAACTTTATTTGTATGATATAAAGATAAAGTTTAAGTAAAGTGATCGTCCTGGTCGAAAATCTGGCTTTGATGAAGAAAATTTTAACGACTATTTATTTCATTCAAGCCTTTGTTAAACCTAACGTGATTTGGATGAAGAAATGGAGTGTGACCACTTAACTATTATTCTTTATCTAAAAAATCGATGGGAAAGGTTCAAAAATTTGATAAATGGATCATGTATTCATTAAATGAAAACAACAAATACGTGGTGCGCTTAATAAATCGTGAGACTAATATAAAAATAATAATAGTAAAAAAATTGATACATATATATTTAAACTTCAATATAAATATGTTAAGAAAATTTATTTCGTTTTAATAATCCATTATTGTTTAAGTCAATTTTTACGAATATTCGAAAAATACCACTGGAAACTATTCTATATTGTAGCATTATTCGGTTTCTCTTTCTGAAAGGAAATATAGAGAATAGGTTCTTTCTGAACTGAAAACTGTTTACCTACAAGAGTGCCCATCCACTGTAACAATTTATCGTTGGTCCAATTACTTTCAGACTAGTAGAACCTCTGTGGTTGATGAAGAAAGATTTGGAGGAGCCTCGGAAATTGATGAAAACATAGCTCAAAAGCTGCAAACAATCGTGTAAAACGAGAGAAGAATAACGACGAGAGAGCTCACAAGCCGTCTAAATGTAAACAAAGACATTCTTCATAGTCTCCTTACTGAAAATGGTATTCGAAAATTATGTTCGCATTTTGTGCAACACTTCTTAACAGTGGAAATGTGACAACGACGTTAGTAATGCAGCTTGGAGAATCTGCAGATCAGGACAAATGTTAGAGATTGTTTCATTGATAATATTATCACTGTGGACGAGACGCTGTTGTCCCTTTATATCCCTGAATCTAAAAGAGAGTCGTAAGAATGGAAACTGCCAGGAGAAAGCAGCTCGCTGAAAAAGCATTCCTGAACTTGACTTCGAAAGGCTCTCATGCTGACGGTGTCTTAGGACGTCATTCTAACTGACTTTGCTGAATCTGGCATGAAGATCAATAGTTCTTACTATTCCAACATCGTGCAGCATGCAAGGAAGGCACGACGCAAGAGCAGAGTGTGTGATCTCTAATCCACACCAGCAGCGTTCCCATGGCCAAAATTGAGCGTTTCATGTTTAATTTACCCCCCCTCCCATCCACAAAACAGCCCCGATTAGGTTCCCTCCGATTTTTCCTGTTTAACCATCTTAATAAGCATCTACGGGGTCAGGTGTTTGCCAACAAATATGATTTGAGAGTCACCGTGGAGGGTTTTCTGGGAGAAAAGCCCCCAGAATTCTTCAAAAACCTCGTTATAAGCTGGGAAAATTGTACGTTACATATTATCGGTTAACAATTAAACTTCTTTCTTTGTATGATGTCGTTACTTTCGTCAAAAGCATCAATTATGTTTGTAGGGTATAGTCACAGGAGATGAAAACACGTGTCATTATACCAATCACAAACAAAGAAATGAGTAGATAAGTTCAGATAAACAAACGACTCAGTGTGGAAAATAAGATCTTCTGACACCATATGTAGTACGAATAAAAAAGAGTTATTTATTATGATTTTTTCCTACGAATGTAACAATGACAATTATGAACACTTCTATTGACTTCATGCAGCAATGCTATTTAAAAAACGAAATTAAATGACCTTGCAACACAAAAATGCCAAAACTAGACTGAAATAATCACTAAACAGATTGTTTCATAGAGAAATTATTTGTGATTTATTATCATGATAAATTTTAATTTATTGTGCGATTACTGTTGTTTGCGGTGTTTGTGTTTTCTTTATATAAATAATTTAATAATAAATAATAATAAATTGAATTAACAATTAAATAATTAAATAAAGAAATTAAAAAGTAAAAAATAATAATAAATAATAAAAGTTAAATAATAATTAATTTAAAAGGCTGATAATTATTGTGGCACCGGTGGGGTGTCCCTTTTCTGGAGAATTTTCAAAATAATTGAGAATGATAATGATGCGATATAGCGTGATTGATTTCAATATAAAAATTAATTGGGCCAGGAAAGACGAGCTCTGATTGGCTGGCTAATCAGAGCCGTCGTGTTGGTACAATATATGGTGGAAACCGTTGTTTTTGTTCTTGATTATGAGAATTTAGTTTGTATTTGTCGGTGATGAATTTTGGAAAGTTATTGACGTGAAAGATTTTCGATTGTGATTTAATTATTCTTGAAAAAGATTTTGAATTTAAAAATTGGATTGGACAACTATTAATTTTGAGCAATTGGAAATTTTATAAAGTTTATTGGAAAGTTATTCCGGTTAAAGAATTTTAGTTGTTGTAAAAAATTAAAATTATTTTTCGTTTGTTTGTATCAAATTAATAAACCTTGTAAACAGTTGATAAATTATCTTGAGATTTTTACGTACGTGACTTAACACGTTGACGGACAGTTGCGTCTATAGCCGTCAAGTTCAAGTTCACTATGTGACATGACGGCAATAGCCGTCCAATACGAAACGGTCGTTTTTAGACACTGCGGCTGTAGCAGCACAAA
>MQRK01201053.1:106695-116886 GCA_001938485.1 Girardia tigrina
ATTGGTGCCAATTCGATCCGCTTCAAGTCAAAACAGATCATCCGTTCATCGAGGTGATCGATTTACGGTTTCTGTCGATCAATGATGAAAGCAATCGATCAATGCCGATTGGGAGCCTCAAAAATTGTGCCTGTTTGTGATTGGCCAATTATTTTTATAACTATGTATTTTTAAATCGATTCGGAAAAAGTGTTATTTTATTGTGATTATCGAATCGAGTTTTGTTTAAATGAAATAAAAAATTAATTTCGGCGCGAGTTCTCTTTTGAATTAACTGTTAATGTCGCCATTGTTATTTTTTTGAAATTTTTAAAAAACATTAAAAAAAAATTTCGTGCCTGAAATATGGTCGATGAAACGATAAATGGCGATACGAAACCCTTGAAATTAAGATCACCGATAGCAGCAACCGATATCTCGTTGATTTTGGCGAGTCTATTGAGGGATCTGTCACATAATTCCGCCTCGATTTCCGATTCATCTGTCACACCGATTCTCGAACTTGGTCTCGTTTTGAAAAATTTCGAAATGTCAAACGTTTTTCGCCATAAAACGACGGTCGACGAATTCCCCGTTATCGAATCGGAGATCAATAAATCGTTAAAAATGTGAAATTGATTTCGAAATTAACGAATTCGAGATTTTCGAGTTTGTGGATTCTTTTCGATGGATTGAGAAGACATTTAGCGTACCATAAGCTAGCATTAGTAACTCACAAGCTAACCAACTGGAACCAACTAAAAGGAAATACAGAAAACTCTATGTGATTATAGCCAGTTCGATGGAAAAATATCATGAAACAGAGGACAAGTTATCTTATTTAAGAACAATAGCTAATCTGCAGTATTTTATATTTTTTTCATCAATTATTTCTGTCGTTTCTCAATAAATTTTAGACTTTATTAAATATTACTTATATTTGGTTACACATGTTTTCATTTAAATTAAATTATTATTATAAAATGCGTTTTTCCACATGCTCTTTTTTCCTGGGCACTTATTTCTCGTGCGCATTTCCCGGTTAACGACTGTTGGTAACTACCTGCATTTCTAAGAAAACTTCTTATTTTTAATTGATTTTTAAAATGCTGGTAGTTACAACATTCTGGTATAACTTAATCATTATTTTTAATAAAACATTCACTTTCTGGCTAATTAAAATTCTGTTAGAAATTAAATGTAATAAAATTGCTAGTATTTTAGCAGTCTTAATTGAGCGTTGACCCCTTTATATAAAGAAAATTTTTTGAAATATTGTTTTATAAAATCAAATTTTTCATAACCGAATTTTTCAATTATGAGATATTTTATGAACGTTAATATTATTCGAAGTCTCTAAATCAATTAATATGAACACCTATCTTTTCTATGATAACTTCATCTTGTTCCAGCTATTAGGATACTCGATTTCTAATGTCTTCTATTATGTCAAACTAATCTAGCCCAAATTTCAGTAATAAATTAAAACACGGTGTGTGGCGTCCCATAACTTTCAGGAATGGTAGTGAGTCTCTGGGCTAAATTCCTACATCTCTGGACTTTATTTATTCCGGGTCCTTCCAGACCCCTGATTTGAGTTTTTGTAGCGATCGAGTTAAGGATTAAGTTGGGTTGTTGGCCCAACCGTCCTTGTCTCTCAGTTTAGCCTAGGGATGGAAATAAAACACGGTGTTAAGAGAACTCTCACATTGATTATAACTTTTATTAGGAATACAATTTGGATCATCTTTTAGTTGAATTTAATTAATGTAATTTTAATATAATTTTAATTAATTAATGTTGTTGGGTTCTTGATCAAGATTATAATTCATTAACACCAAAAATTTATTAATAACACAATTAACAATTATTCAAACAATTTTTAGTTAACAATTTTTTATTAAAAAAATTGTTTGTCGAGGAACTTTTTCGTTTTCTTTTTGACCAGATTTTTTATATAAAAATATGAAATTATAAATATAAATAAACTGATAAGTTATTTAAAATTGAAAAATTTTTATTCTATTTATTCTGAAAATTCACATTCCATTATTTATAAATTAAAACCAACATAATTTTATAGTCATATTTTTACTAAATTAACCATAATGATTTTTTATTATTTTAGAATTAGTATAATGTTATTTCTTTTTTTGTGAAACATTAATAAAGATTTTAATGTTTTTTTATTATCAATATTTCAGTTTAAAAGCATTTAAAAGCACAATTATTTTAAATACCATACAAATTTTAGATACTATTTAAATACAACAAAATAATTTACAATATTCAAATCTTTATTATTATTACGATACATTAATGATAAAAATCTTAATATTTATTTTTTAGAATAACTTTTAAAATTAGTACAACATAATTATCCTTGTCTTTATATATTTCTTTTAAATCAATTATTTAAAAATCTATTATTTCCGAATTAATTTCATTTTAAGTTTTTTACTCTACAATTAAAATTTGATTATTTCGAAAATAACTTTTTTAAATTAATTAAGATATTTTTTACTTAAAAATTGTTTTAAAAACTTTTGATTTTAAATATTTAATTATTTTAGAAATTCTTTATAAAAATTAATTGTATCAAAAATTTTGAAATTGAACCCGACCTTCACAAATGTTACTTATAAATTTCAAAATTTGAAAGTTAACTGATAATAGTATTCCTGAAAATAACTATAATCAACAAAAATTTCAAAAAGTTTGTTAAATTATTTTGTTCGTATTTCAGAACTTTTTTTTAAAAAAAATGGTACAAATGCAGAGAAAAAATATCATGAAAAGTTAAACCATATTTTTATTACCACTTTCCAAACTTAAAAAATTGATTTGATTAACAAATTAAAAAATAACTCATTATTTTAATTTAATACAAAATAATTCAAATAATTATTTAAAATAAAAATATAATAAATTTCAAATATCGATTGTCGTCTACATTTTTAAATTGGAAGTAACATTAATAAATTAAATTTAAATTATCAAAATTAACTGCATTACAATAATTTCGAATAAAATCATTTTCAATGAAAGTGATATATTTCCATTAAATTATTTTTCGATAAACGTAATACCATACGATTATTAAAAAGAAAAATCACTAATAAATTTTGGATCATTTTGAATGACGGAACACAAAAATTAGTATAATGCCTAATCTCTAAATTTATACAAAAAATAATATATTTTACTGATAGTTTGATCGTAAAAGCAATATCAGCGAACGAGACTACTACTTGTATTTGAAGTTTAAACTCATCAATGCTACCTAAATGGGAAGTGTTTCTGATCCGTTACTCATGAAAAAAATCATGGGTTGATGATCCAAACAGTTATAATTTATTGAAATAATTTTATCAAGTTTTTTAAGTGGATTTTGGATTAGTTCAAATTTACATTTCAGAATTCATTCAATTTCTGGTCACCGGAATTTATTTTTAGTGAAGCTCAGGACATATGTAATAAATGTACAGAAGTTAAATGCAGTTTACATGTATATTCAGGTTAATATTATTATTATTATTATTATTATTATTATTATTATTATTATTATTATAAATCACTGGGAACAATGTCTAAGTTAATACTTGATGCTAGGTTTATAAAGATTAGAGTGTCCCTAAATAATTGAATTTTTAATAATGATTAATCTTATCCTTCAAAAAAATTTTTTGTTGTGAGATTTGACAATCATGGTTGATTTATGGGTAGTCCACGGACTCCAAAGATTTTAATAGAATGCCCGAAGAAATGTAAAAACGGAATAGAACACTATTTTACTGTCATAAATCAAATATTTGTAGACTAATATTCGTACTTAAGAATGTAACTGTGGCATGTTATCATAATAATTGACAACCAAAAAATGGTTATGCCAAAAATCCCACCGACAAAAAAATCAAATAAATTGATTATTTTTACATATTCTTTATGTACTGTACATTACCATAAGCAAATCGACACAAACACACACATTCATTTAAAAGTGTATTTTACTTTAAATATATCAACTCGTGAGATTCCAAGACAAGTCGAATTAAAAATAATCTTATTTGAGTTTGACTCAAGTCAGAATGAATCGACGCGGTCGACATGCGAGTTTATCCAACTCGTAATGAACCATATTCTAAAGGATTTACAGTATTTAAGAAGAGTATTTGCAAGAATATAGGTAGTGTGAAAGTGGTTTCAATGACATCCAAATTTCAAAGGTTCTTCATAGATAAATTGAAAAGGATTTGTGGATTTCAAGATAATTTGTTTTATAAATTTGATTGCCACGAGTGTAAAACCTTGTTTATTGGAGATACAAAATGTCATCTTGCAGACCTAAATAGTGTGTGTTAAAAATAACCCGCACAAAAAATATTTCAAGTATGCATAAATAAATAGGTTCTTAAAGAAGAATAATTGAAGAACCGTTTGATGCTGATCAGGACGGTTCAAGTGCAATTCCCTACAAGCGCAATCCAATGAGGTGCGAGCGCGCGTGTTCTCTTGCCAGATATGTCACGACGCAGTGCTTTAATCCTCTGATGACGACTTCAATCCAGTTGCTGGAGCGCACGTTAGACGACTCTGCCAATCGTCGCATTTGCATCCCGGAGGCGTTTTTGGAGACATCAATCTTTATCGAAAATTAAATACAAATCTGAACACATCGATCTTCCCCATTGATCGAATTTCTACAAATAGGACATTTGTTAAGCCTCCTTGAACAACTCGAACAAAATAAATGACCACATTTGATTCTTATTTTAATTGGTTCATAACAGCAAAGAATACACATTTTTTAATTTTGTGGATTTTTTAAATTTTTTTAATTTTTTCGGGATTTTGTTCGAAGGGGTCAATCATAGCAAATAATAGGTAGCGTGAAAATGTAAAATGTTGGAGAATAGTCTCATTCACGTTTGGTCGGGGCTGAGCGCAACGACAAATTCAAATATTCATATTCCCAAAGTGATGAAGAGCTGGTTTTAAATTACAAGAATTCTTGTAATACTATGAGTACCCCAAAACCCTGACCACAACCATACAGAGAAGAAGGAATGAATAAGTGAAGCAAGTATCTTTAGTAATTATTGGCAGGAAGATTGGACCTTAATCTCAATAGAATTTGTGCATAATATTGTACATATTATGCCTGGGAATGTTTCTGAAATTATTAAGTCTCACGGATATTCAACAAAAAATTTAAGGTTCTTCATAGATAAATTGAAAAGGATTTGTGGATTTCAAGATAATTTGTTTTATAAATTTGATTGCCACGAGTGTAAAACCTTGTTTATTGGAGATACAAAATGTCATCTTGCAGGCCTGATTAGTGTGCGTTAAAAATACCCCGCACAAAAAATATTTCAAGTATGCATAAATAAATAGGTATTTAATATAAGATATCGGTTAATAGATTTAATCATAAAAAAGAAAACAAATAATACTTAACAAAAATTATTGTAATACTATTAGAGATCTTACTGTAAATAATCAAACGATGCAAGCATATTGTGTTCTCTTATATATTTAAGAAACATAATCAATGGCTAACATAAAGATCACAATTCCTACCGACAAAATTTGGATTATCAATCTATTTACCTATTATTTCTTCATTTATAATAACATCAATGGCAGAGGGAGTATAATTGCGTGGTTGCAGCTCTGCAGGGATAGTTTGGGGTCACTGGGTCGTGGATTAATTACCAAAAATATATTCTCATCGTTCTTGGTGTTGAAATTCAAATATGCCCTTACAACCAAGGTTAATAAATTTTTCTTTTAAGAATTAAACATTTTTCTTTTTTATTTCGCTGTTACGAAACGGTTCTAAATTATACTGATTAAATTTATAATAGAAAAAGGATAAGAGTTTTTAAAACTTTCACAAAAATTTTATTTGATTCAAAATTTTTTCACAACAAAATTTGCCATGTCACTTTCACTCAAAATTTTTTTTTACAGTCAACATTTTAAATTAAAATTCTCGTCACAAAATTTCATTCATAAGAATTATTCAAGTCATGTACAGCAATGTTCCGAAACAATTTCAAGGTCATTTTGATTTTCCTATTTCATTTCAGTATAATTTTTTTTTAAATAACAACTTTTTTCTTTTACAAATTAAATTTTAACTTATTCTTAAATGAAATGAGCTCAAAAAGGAATTGTTTGATCAATAAACTTTTTCGGGAGGTATTTGAATTTGTATCGTCAAATTTAGTTTATCCGATTGAAATTCGATATTTGATTCATAAAACGATTCGATTAATTGATTTGAAATATCCTCTGATTTTTATTGGCAAAACTACTTTCTGATTCGCAAATAAACATTATTGCCTTTGACCTTTTCCCTGGTATATTGTGATCCGACATTTTGCCTTTGTATTACTTTCTGTTTATTTGTTCTTTAAAATATAACCTATATTATGCATTATTTACATTTTATTGTCTTTATCTTATTAAGAAGAATATTTATCGAACCGATAAATATTCGTCTTTAATAGTGAGCACTCACAATCGAATCGATGGTGTAAAGTTCTTGATCATTGGATGCATTGTAAAAATATTGTTTCGAAGTATGAGTTTTCTGTTTTATAGAAAGGCTTCTATTCACATTACGAACAGCAGTTTTGTGAATGATTATTGATAAGACAATACAATCCATTAATTGATATTCAAAATGGGCAAAGTAAGGTCGTTTCAATTCCTAAAATCTTTTATTAAATAAATAAAACGTTTGGTATTGATATTTCATAAAATCTTGAAAAAATAAATATTTTACAAATTAAATTATATTTGTTGATGGTGGAGCATGAAAATTTCAAACGTGGTCAACGAGCAAGTTCTTTAAAAGCTTTAACTAAATTATTTTTTTCAAAAAAAATATAAATGCATGTATAAATTTTTTTTTTAGAATAAAATATTAGATTTCTTTTTTTTAAGAAATCCAAAACAATCACTTTAAGTCTTTTCGTACTCGTATACGCAGCCAAAGTGGGCCGGATCTCCGTAATCCAGTGGATTTCAACCAATGTTTTCCGTATATAATTTGTTAATGTTGAAATGTGTATCGTCATTTTTAGATTCAATTCTGAATTCCCATTCTATTGTTCCATTTGTGGTCACGAGATTAATAAAAGCAATAATCCGATCAATAGACAATCATTCCGATTAATGCGTCAAAATGGAACTAAAGAAACCCCTCAAAAATCATTATCTGCAAAACTTCACGGTTTATTTAATCCGAAAAAAATATTCACCGAAACTCAAGGGAAATTTCATTTAAAAAAGCGGTTTGATTGATGGTCGTATTTTGAGCAGATCGATAATTATAAATCATTTATGAAAACATCATCCAAATGACAAAAACAAGCAAAAACCCATTTAGAAGTATAGATTGTAAGTTTATGCTATAAAGAATATATTATAAACCATTTATCGTTTTATCGTTCGGAAACAATTGTTATCAATAACTAATTAAAATAAATGAATTAGCTACTCTTATCACATCACCTTGTCTCCTAAATAACTTTTAAAATTGCAATAAGAGTCCGAGAAAAAATATAATTGTGCGCTATTTTTTGTACTATCAAAATACATTAATTCGGTATTTCTAGTTGCAATAGGACAAATTTGTTCACTGTGAAAACCGAAAGATAAAAATTATTTGGTCCCAGAAAAGTGCTCAGAGTTTGGTGTCACAATTTTTGCAAAATGTGTCGCTCTATCTGAAATGGATTTGCGTTTTTTGCCACGTTTTACTTAGCTTGGTTTCTTGTCTGTCTGTGTGGAACAAATCTTGCGATTGATTTTTCGACCACTTTCAGTCATCCAATGGAGCTGAATTTTTTTATACAGGCTTGCTTCCGATGACAATACAATATTTTAAAACATTTACTTTACGGATGTACGGAAAAAACTTAATAAATTGAACAAATATTGTGAAAATCAAGTGATAATTAAGTGTAGAAGTATTAAAATTAGGTTTAAAATTATTTTGAAATAAAACTTGCTTTTATTAAAATAAAACTTTGTTATTTTGGTTTTATTATCATTTCTGTTATTCGAAATCAATCAAAAGATTTGAATTCCTAAATGATAACTAAAAATAGTTAAATAATATTATTAATAAAAAAATTTTTATAAAAAAACCACGTTTTTCAAGCATTACCAATGCACTACAAAGAGGAAAATAATTTTTTTTCTAGACATGTGAGAAATTTTATACCTAACCAAAAACGTGGGACGGATTTCTGAATTACTGCTATTAGTAACTGTTATTTCCTCTTTACTGCTTTTTAGTAACAATCGATCATTTCTATGCCCCACGTTTTTGGTTAGGTATAAAATTTCTCACATGTCTAGAAAAAAAATTATTTTCCTCTTTTTAGTGCATTGGTAATGCTTGAAAAACGTGGTTGTTTTTATAAAAAATTTTTTTATCAATAATATTATTGTTTCTGTATTCTTAAATAATACATTATTGGTGACAGAATGGGCATAGTTATACCGTTGCGGCGCTGTAGCTCTGTTGGGGTGGGGGTTGGTCGCGAATGAATTACAGTAAATCTATTTTCACGATGGTTCTTGTTGAAATTCATATGATGCATAAACAACCACATATTGACTGCTGACCTAGATTCTGTTGTCTTCGGACAGAGATGTTTTAAATTGATATCGGGGATACTGGGAGAACACAAGATATCTTCACTTGCATCAACAATTTGGCAAATGCACTGAATGGAATCGCTGATATAAATATAAAAATATATGTATTTATAAAAATAAATTGTGAATAAATTTGAATACAATTGGTAGACTATTGAACAAAACATTTTCAAGCCAATCAAGATTTATTAATTTTGACGGTTAAACCGTCATCGTCAGAACAAATGATTTTTCAAACGAAATTTACTTATACATTGTGATCATAAAGTAACTACCGGGTTTTAAACTGCAATAACCTTTTTTGACAAAACATTATGAAAAAAATGGTTTTAAATAACAAAAAACCATTTATTAAAATTTAATAATATTCAACAGAATAACCATCGACATCGATACAATGTTTCAGGTGTCCATGAAAAGACTTAATATCATTTTGGCACATTTCACCATCTATTTTTGCCGCTTCTTGACAAATAAAATCTTTAAGTTGCTGAATTGTTTCTGGTTTTCTCTTATACACTTCATTCTTCAAATACCCTCACACAAAAAAATCGAGTGGTGTCAAATCAGGTGACCTGATCGGCCATACACATGGACCACATCGTCCCAGCCAACGTTCTGGAAACGCTTCATCCAGAAATTGTCGCACAATCAGTTAATAATGGGCAGGTGCTCCATCTTGCTGGAACACAGCTTTCCGTTTGCATGTTCTTGATAACGATGGCACAAAGCAACTTTTTAACATATCCAGGTAAAGCGCAGCTGTTATGTTTCCTTCAATAAAAAAGGGCTCATAAACACGAGTTAAAGACAACCCCATCCAAACATTAACTTTTTCACTAGCCTGTGATCTTTTGATATGTGATCATTTGATATGTTTCGGTTGGTGTTTCAGTGCCCCAAATGCGACAGTTATATTTGTTTACAATGTCGTTAAGATTGAAAGTTGACTCATCAGAGAATATCAGGTTACTAAGAAAATTTTCATCTGCATCGATTGAATTAACGTTTCACACATAACACGTCTAAGAGCTCAATCTTCTTCATACAAAAGTTGCGTGGCTTGAATTCTGTAGGGGAACATTTTTAAGTCCTTTCGTAATACTTTTTGAACAGTTCCATAAGAGCAATTCAGAGTTGATAACGATTTCCTGATAGAAGACTGGGGTTCTTGCTTAAAATGTTCTGCTGTCTCATTTTCTTTTCATCATCAATTGGTGGTCTTCCAGATTTTGGAGCATTCAGAACGCTTCCTGTTTCTTCAAGCTTTTTGAAGATGCTTCTAATACTGTTTTTCGGTTGGAATATTTTTCCATTTAATTCGTTGAAGTTCTCTTCTGACTAAAGTCACTGACTCATGCTTCGCAAATAAAATAACAATTTTTACACGCTGATTTACATCCATTTTGAATCTTACACTTAAAACAATAACAAAAATTAATACATTTAAACCAAATTTACTTTTTATTAAATTTTAAGGAAGAAGCTTCAAGATGCCTCTATAATTCTAGGGTTGCTAGTATATATATA